>JAYRBT010000028.1:5883139-5905530 GCA_036023395.1 Myiotriccus ornatus | reverse complement strand
CCTGAGGAATTCCTACTCTGATAGCCTTTCATTGTGGAGGAATACTGCCCCAAGTATCTCATGAATGGGCACAGGTAACCTTTGTGTTATTGTGAATGTTTGCCTTGAGAGTTGAGACTGTTGGTAGCTGTGATGTCCCTGGCTTAGAAATGGATGACTTAATGAAGACAAAACTGTAATATGGATGACTATTTTGTTGCAATTCAATTCAAACTGTTAATGATACATGGAGTCCAATTCAACATAATGTTTAAGACTAATTTCACATGTGCTTAAGCCTTGGCATAAAATCAGGCACATGCTTAAATGCTTCCCTTAATTAAAGCTTTATATTAGGACTTACAAAATACTTTTACTAATTTTCTTTGGTTTTATGAGCTTTTTTTTTTCTCAGTTTGGCAGAGAGTAAAGTTAAAATATTGCAAATGAAGTAAAATTGTTGGAAATGGGGGCACTAAGCTGGCAAGCACACGTTCATTAAAAACAGATTAACTAAAAACAGACTCTGATAATCCTGTAATCAAGACTTGATACACAAACTCATGGAAATGCTAAACATGTTCTGTAAATAAATACATGATTAATTTCCTTTATTCTACTATGCATGCCTTAGTAAGAAATTATATTTCCCCTAAAAAATAATTTTCTTATTATCTTACAATTGCACCTCCTTTGCAGCTGCGTGGTGTGTAGGAAATAAAGAGATAATTAATAGTATGGAGATAGAGTTGGCCCCTTGAGGGAGAGAACTTCACACCACAGTCTCAGGTCTGTTAGTAAATGCTGCAGCAATTGACAGCTATTGAAGCTGAGGGAGAGAACATTCCTTTAGCCCCCTTTATTCCTGAAATCTTTCTGGAGGAATTATGGGGACGCATGGGACGAGTGGAAATCTATACACAGCAAAGGTTGATACCTCATACCACAGCAGGGTTTTTATTTTTAGCGTCCTCCTTAATAAATTTGATTAAGTTTCTCTAGAAGCATCTGAGGTGGAATGAAAAGGGGGAGGAGCGTTTTGTATGAGGGATTTGAAAAGATTCATTACGAGGGATTACGCTTAATGAAACACATCCTGAGTGCGAGGCCGTGTGGTTGGGATGCTTAATACGTACAAATTAAATCTTCTCCTGGAAATATACTAATAAAACCCAAGGAATTAAACATCAGGACCACGAGACGTTGGGTTATTAATACAATGTAGCCCTCTTTAGAGAATTCCAATTTACTGAACACAGAAGTTGCCAGTAAAATAATTAGAGGAAAAAATGTAGCATCCAGCAGAATATCAAATGTATTAAATATCAAAGTTCAATAAAGATTTGAAACCCCAGTAAAAGTTAGGTAAAAGAATTAGTGGAGGGAAATGCTAGACAGTTTTATGGTATTTCTTGCAGCTAAACTCTGGAAAATGAAGCTTACTGTTTAAAATCAGTCTTCTAAAAATACATATCAAGGAAAACAAAGCATTGCTCTTTAGCTGTAATATGTAAGGGTTGCTGGCACAGTGTTGTTACAGAAATGAAAATTAGTATGATTGGAAACAGGCAAGAGGAATTGCAAGGAGGAATAGAAATGTAGTTCTTGACAGAAAAGCATGGGAGTTAAACCAGAGATAAAACAGTGATTGGGAAGAGGAGCCTGAGGACAAAGAAGTGTCAGAATATTAAGTCTAGCATAAGAGTAGCAGGAAGTTAGAATGTGGAGAAGAAAGATGTGAAGAACAGAATTATGTGCTCCAGAAAGGCAAAGAACTCACAGCATATTAAAAATAGTGCTACAAAGCACCCTCTGAGCAGGGTTCCATCTACTTTTATAAAATTTTAATTTTCCTTTTTTTCAGTCCTAAAAGCACTGTAACTTTTGGAGTAAATCTAGCACATAGATATATAAGGTTGCAACCTAAAATCCATAACCTTTCTAACTTTTCAGCCCACAGAAGCTTTAATCAGCATTTACCAGTAAGTAAAGCTAATTTGGTGCCCTTAATAGAATAGATGATATAATAAAGTTCCTTGGGGAGGTAGTTACTAGAATTTGAGGCTGTAGCAGCAAAACTCAAATAGAAAGAATTAATTTAGACTGGAGCACCGTAGTATGAATTGTGTATCTTGGCAAGGCTGTGTGGATGGGAATAGGTGGCAGTGACTGCAAAAAACTGGCCCTAAAACAGCACCATCAGCTCCGAACAGTCCCCAGACAGGGGTTTAGGAAAATGAGAATGTGTTGCTGGCAGGAATACTCATCAAACTGGAATTAAGGTGCATTGTTATAAGAATAGAAAATTAGCTTGTGAAGGAAGGACTGCTGGAGTTTCACCCCAGTGCTGTGCTGTTTACAGAAACCGAGAAGCCTCAAATGAAGTTCCAGAAGTTGTCCAGATGCCAACTCTATTATTTTCTAACTATATTTGACACAGCAGCATTTTGATTCTACCTCCCATATCAGTTTCCAAATATTTGCCTTTAAATCTCTGTTTCCATCCCTGTTTCCCAGACTCATCTCCTCCTTGTTCACTTTGGGAATATCAGTATTTTCAGCTGAAAATTACGAAATCAGGAAAAGTTTTTAGAGTCCACTTTTTAGAAGAGTCAAAATACTTCAACCTCACACAGGAGAAGAGTTTGAATTGCAAACTTACGTTAGTATCATTTTCTTGTGCCTGTCTTTAGCACATTTGTAGCAGAAGATAAACATCACTTATGACCACTTGTATGTTATTAAGATTGTTTATGTATTTAAAGGTGAAAAAAATTATTTGTTCTCTTCTTTTTGTCTTAATAGCATTTATGCTATGAAAAGGAAATTTAACACTGGAAGAAAATGGAACTTTGAAAACATATTAAGAAGACTGACTCAAGATATTCCCTGTGTTCATTAGCATTCTTGATTTAATTGTGTTAGGAGAGCTAAGTGTATGGGCTGCATAAATAAATAAATGCATAAGTTATAGAGCTGATACATTGTCACTTTGCTCTTGTATCTCTCGCTGGGCTTAAGTAACACCCTGAAGGCGTCAGAAGGAATTCATAATTTGCATACCCGAACTAGGTAGCTCCATTTTTTTTAAATATTCCTAAAAGGATTCTATTCACTCTCTCTTTTCTGACCTGGATTCTTTGCCTTGTAGTGAAAGGAAATGAGTGGCCTGAAAAACAGGGTTTAGATGTGCAGTGAGTACACTGACTGAAGTGAGCTCAATGCCCTAAATGCCCACTAGCTTTTGCACTGATGAAGCTGCTGTAAGATTTAATGACACCCGCTTCTTGTTTTCTTTGCTGTGCAGGAGGATGGCGGTGCAAAATAGAAACATTAGTCTTTTAATTTGTTTTGCTGCACGTATGACCCCATTGCGGAGGGTGAAGCAGCTGCAACTATTTTATTTTATCCCCCCTTCCATTTCTCTAGAGTGTCTCCAGCCTCTGGGATCTGAGAATGCTGACAGGATACAAAGCTAATTTTCTCACCATTGTAATGCAGTTATTTTGCTACATTCTATTTGCTGAAGTGTGTAAGGGGTTGCACATGTCAGCCTGAAGTTGTCCTCTGGCAGGGACAGTGAGTTCTGTGTATTTGTATGTGTATGTTTGATTTATTCATCCCCTTCCATATACAGGACCGGTAGCAAAAAGGAAGAAATCTGCCTGTTTTTAAAGGTTGACAGAGATCATTCAGGGCTATATTTCAAGCTAGAAAAATTTAAATTTCTCTTGCTCTGATTCCCCCACTGGTCCCTGAAGTTATAATTACTGAGTTTGCAGCACAGGGGTTGTACTTTCATTTCCCAGCCTGCCAAGCCTGGCCCGGTAACTTTGGCTGAATCAGGTAAATGAGATAAATGCAGTCCCATGCTGTGAGTGATTCTTTTTTATCTTTTCACATGTTCCAGTTGATGATCACACATAATTTCTATTGTGGTTTTCCTTTTTCCAGAAATGGTAATTTTTGCAACATTCACTGCTACTTTGAACTCCTTTGTGAGAGTTATTTTGTCAGCCCTAATAATATCAGAAAGACTAATAAGATGTGTTTTCTAGGTGTTTGTGCAGAATAAATGGGAGATCTGAGTATCAAGCAAGAGTAGGTGAAGAAACTTCAAAGGACAGAAGTGAAGTGATCATTATCACGCTTTCTTTGAAACTGTGGAATTTAAAGTTGAAGCTAGATTAAAACAAACTAAAATACTCCTAGGTCAATAGAAGCTCTTGTGCTTCACAAGATCATTGTGCTCTGTGATGTATCTTCTTTGAATTACCTTAAAGGTTAGCAGAGACTTGTTGTGTCCACCTTTCTTTTAGAGGAAAATGCAGATCTACTGAAAATATTAATTACCTTTTGTGGCAGATGCAGATCTAGCGAAAATATTAATTAACCTTTAAAAAAATTATTTCATGCCATCTTGCTAACACCTTTTTTTGTGTGCACTTTGCCTCTTTCCTAGTTTTTTTTTTAATCATGTTTGATCAGATGCTTGCTACAACTTCTTTATAGAAGTCAGTGTCAGTCAGTAGCCTGTGTAGTATTTGAGGGCTCTGAATTTCCACGGAATAAAATTAGGTGGGAAATGGCTGGTGACTGTGAAGTTTACTGGACTTTCCTTTCTATTTATAAATTGCCACAGTCCTCTTTTAAAATAAATAAATAATAGAAACAAAGGAACTACAGCAGCCTGCACAGCTCATTAGATAGGTCCGCTGACATTTAAGAGTCTATTTCAATTTTTTCTGCATTTTCAAGGGATGGAGCGAAAATACTCCAAAATACCCACACTTTAGAGTTTCAGTCTAATCCTGCTAGAATGTGTCTGTTATCTATCACGCACAGAACCACCAAGTCATCACCTGAGAGCTTTCCCATTGAATGGCACCATTGTCATATGGCAATTATATTGTTTTATCTTTTATTGCCATTAAGGTGTAATTGTTCTTTGGTTAATGCTCTCAGAGTAACAGCGGGGCATTCTCTAGTGGGGAGTCTGCATCCCAAGTCCTTTCTTCTTTACCATCTCCAGAGAGATTATTGCTCTGTCTTTGTGATAGCTGAGTAGCTTCAACTCTCTAAATATGGCAGAATAGAATCAAGTCTTCCTTGGCAGAGTAACTTTCAGGATTAGGAGTTGGAGGGAGTTATTATTTAATGACGTAATGGAAATAAGAATGACAGGCTGCATGGAGACAGCGCATGGAGAAGAAGGTCAAATATAATTTTTCAAAGTGTGTTGACAGCTGTGAAACTAAAGGACATTATTTCATAAGCGTAAGAGAAATGCAATTTTAAGGATTTTAGGATTTTTTGAGTGTTTTTTTCTTTTTTCTTTTTTTTTTTTTTTTTTTAAATAAAGTTCTTAAAGGAAGAATTGAACCAGTTGTCAGTGGGGATTTACAAAGTACTTAAAAAAATGAAATTGTACTCTCATCAGGCACTTTCCGTGTATTGAGCTATAAAGAAGTGGCAAAAAAAATTGATGACACTTTTAAAAATTGCTGCTTCAGCTCTAGTGAGACATTATATTTTAGCTGATAAGTGCTAGGAATAATGTTTTGCATAAATATTCCACAATATTGAGCATATTTCGTGTCTATAATTAGAGCTTTGATTTACTCACATACAGAATTAATTAGGGAGTAACAGCTGTACTGTAATTCTTCTATTATAGCCCAAGCTCATTTCTTCTTCCTCTTGTTAAAATCAAAGGTATACAAATATTTCTTTAACCTTCCTTAATACGCTGTAAAAATAATCTGTTTAGAAGATAAATATCCTGGTACTAAATACAAGAACATGTGTTTTGCTGTCCAAACTTTATACTTAAATTACACTTTATAGGGTCTATTCCAAGACTGCTAAAACTGTTCAGTGAGGAAAGAAGTGGAAAGTGCCTGAGCAGATTGCAGCACAGTTGAATGAAACACAGTAAATCCTGTGGTTGTGCTCTGCCAGTCCCCTGCATCAGTCCTGGGATAAGGAGAGAGAAAACAGCTTTGCTGTAACATCTTTCCTTCCAGTGCATTTGTGCAGTATGCAGTAGATTTTGTGTATCAGTCACAAGCAAATGCTCCATTTAAAAATGGGAGCTGAGGTAAAAGCTCTCAGTGTGGGATATTTAACAAGGCCAGTTTCCTCGGGGCGAGCGTTTGCTGAGGCAGTGCCCGGTGCTCACAACCTGGAGGCAAATGACCATTGGGCGTTTAGTTCCTTTCAGCCACTTCCCTTGTTTGTTCGGCTGGAGAAAGGTGAGAGCCAAACTGGGCTGTGCTCATCGCTCGGGATCCATCCCCAGGTGGGAAGTGAGCAGCTCCTGTCATCAGCTGCTCAACAGTTTCCCTTCTCTGAGCTGCTGCAGCAGCCTCGCAGTGTGTCTGCTCCAGAAAGCCCCAGTGAGGAAAGCCATGCTGGCAGCGGGCTGAGGAGGATACAAATCAGCCTTTTAGATTTCAAAGAAAACCATACATGCCAATGAGAAGTGCTTCTGTTTGATTAAATATCCACTGACTGATATGTCTGCAGGCTGCATCCTCATTTGCTGGCGGTGGATCCCATGGCCCCATCCCCCAGTGGAAATGATTCAGAGAACTGTATCAGAAAATTGCTTTGATGAGTCACAAGTTTGCCACTTTGACTTTAATAGAAAAATTGTGAGAAAGTATTTGAGTTATGATTGTGCTGGGCTTTTAAGAATGCATGAGTGCAGTTTCCATTCTTCACATTTAATTCAGGGTTTGAGAACAGAGAATAGTATGAGAAATATGGGCATGATTTACTAGTTGCTTCAGAACAGTGATGAAAATGCAAATGGTGTACTGGTGATATATTAGCAGAAGAGATTCAGTCATAAATAATAAAGAACACTTCTGAAGGTGACAGAGATTCCAGTTGTAGTTCCAATATTTGATGATCTTATGAAAGCTGTTTATGTTTACATTTAAGAATGGATTTAAAATTATTCTCCTAAAACATAATTAGCAATATCTCCTTATGGGATTACAGATTCTCTTTTAAATGTGAATATACTGCTGAAGGAATGCATCAGACTGACAGCAGAGGTATTACTGCAGTTTCCTGGCACTGTCCTAAAAATTGATTTTGGGATTAATGGAGAAGTCTAAAAGTCGGTCATTGGCCACCCTAGATATTGGTGTTCTTCTGGAAATAGGGACCAACCAAAAATACTGCTGACCAATTGAGAGGCAGAGAGCTCCTTTTGTTCCTTGTTGCTTTCCTGTACCAAAGCTCAATTAAACCATAAAAGAACCAAACTTTAGTGACTTATAAAAAAGCTTGTTATGCAGCGAAGTTTGTTTTAAGAAATTCTACGGCAGGCAGAAGGTTGTTAGGAAATATAATACAATATAATCCTTACTTGTAAGGAAGATGAAGTAGAATAATATTTCAGGAATTATGCCATTAGCATGACAATTAAAATGGAAGCGACAATTAGGCCTGTTTAAACCCCTGTTTAAACAAAACCCTCTGGTTTTGTATACCCCGTGGGGTTTACAAAAAACCTGTGCTTCAGTGCCTGGAAAACCTTTCCCAAAGCTAGTAAGCCAAAGTCTCTGAATTTAAAAGCTTGTGCTGTCCATCATCACGCTGTAAAGGGAGGGAAATAAAAGCTGATGATTCAAAATGTGACAATGTGGCAAATGAATTATGCGGTGGTTCGTTTGGTGTCACAGAAACTGCATTCTTTACATCTTCTGAGGAAAGTACAGCAAGGGCCAGAATTTCTGCAGTGCTGTGTATTAATAATTGCTGGAGCTGCTCAGTTATTGTGAACTGTAATTCTTGAACAGTCAGAATTATCTATAAGCTCATCAAACAAAGATTTATATTCAAAATGGTTCTTGGGGAAACCTGACAGTGTCCAAGGTTGCCGTGACAGATGGAGTTTGAGCTGGAGAAAACTATCCAGAACTTTCTTTTTGTATTTGCAAGCATCTTAGAAGAAAAAGAAATCAGAGATCCAAAACTCAGTTTAACTGGTGAGCTAGTTGGTACAAAGCCAACTTTTCATGACTTGCTGTAATAACGAGGACGTAAAAAACCAGTGCATTGTTTTTTTCTAACCACAGTTTTCTGCAGGAGTCGGTAGAGCTCGAGATCTTTGTGAGCTTTCCTAGAGCAGCCCTGGAATACCCTTCAACTGAAGTACCGCAGGAAGGACAGTTTTGATTATAAGAGTCCAAAATATTTGTCATCTATTTTTGATGAAGTTTGGTAATTATGTTTTTGCAGTATGAAACTCACACTCATGCTCTGCTGCTGGACTTGAGGACATGGTGTCTACTGGAGTTGCTTAATTAGGAATGTGTAATTTTGCCTTCAGGCCTGAAGTGAGTTTTTTTGGAGAATGATTTCTAAGGTGTATGAGGCTAAAATTGCCAGAATTTTCAAATACAGCTGATCTTAGACGTTTTAAAGCTTTGAACCTTTATGGCTTAGGGTATTTGGTTTCAAAGATGAGTCCCCCGTGTTTAGTTGCACAGTATATTTGGAGTACCTGTGATAACATTTGTATTGGAAAGATCCTAATACATCTGCTGAAAATGCCAAGATGAACAATTTAGGGAGAAAGAGTGAGGAAAACTGTGCTTGGCCTCATATGTGTTCCATTTCTCAAGTCTGTGCATTTCAGCAGTAGAGTGTATATATATGAAAGAGAAAGTATCACCATAAATATATCACAGAAATTCACACTATAAATCTTACCCTGCGGGAGGGGGGTGGGGGTCTCTTCAAATGTGCTTGTTCCAGCCAGAATTTTATGTTGCTGCTATGCTTATGAGATCTGCAGCCCATACCTTTCCACAAATTAATCACCCTGCCATTAAAATCCCTCCTCAAGATTGCATGCCAAAAATGGCAATAAAAATAATAATAAAAAACCCCAGCAACAAACAAACCTGAGGAGACCACAGCAAACTGTTAAAACTGAGATGATTCAAAATACATCTTTAAGCTTTTCCACTACCCAGGGAGAATGAAGAAACTTTGTTTTCTTGCCATCTATTTCAATGGCTTATTCACTGTCATATCCAACTGCTGCACTAATGTCAGTTATTTGCCTTCCCAGTTTTCCAGTTCATTGCAAGGTGTATAGCAGTGAAATCTGTAGCAGTAAAATGTGCTACTTCTGTTGGCTGTCGGTGACCCAGTTGGCTACATATGGACATGTCTGCAGAATGAACAAGGCAGTAGCTATTTGCTTGTATTTTGGGAATAGAGTCTTCAAAATGGATTTTGAATGCTCTGTTTTGCATTGACTTGACATTACTTTTATGTGCTGAAAGACAGTTGTGGTGCCCTGTTAAACACGGGATCCACTGAGATATCCCTGATGGGCCAGCAGATATAGCAGGGGACTGGCAGCAGGTCCATGTCTTCAAGATTGGTATGGGGGACCCATAAAGGTTGTGTGTATTCAGAGAAGTGAATTCTCTCTTACGTGTTGTTAAATTAAGAGTCTTGATTAAATCAGACTCCAGTTAGCTTTCAGAAGTTTCAAAAGCATTAGGAAAACAGCTGCTGGTCTGAGTTCAGTGTAGTTGTTTCTGGGCAGTGCTGTTTTGCTCACAAACTTTGAACAGGGTTGTGTGTGTGCCCTGTAAGACCTACTGGACTGTGCCCATGTGCTGCCTAAGGCTTCAGTTCACAGGTGAATTCACAACTTTAGGACATTATTTTGACACACAGTCACAGACTTGGGATATTGCCTTTAAAAAGGGATCTCTCTGGAGTAACTTGGTTTTATTGTCATTTACAGAATCAGAATTGATGAGGTGAGAGTGCTGGTAGCTATTAATGAAAGGTGCTGCTGTTGGAATGAAATTTAAAAAAAAAAGAAAGGCGTAACTCCAGTGCAGAAGGATAATGGTTCAATTTTACCTTTCAAGAGGAATTTACAAAGCTGCTATTAGTACTGTGTGGAATGCCTTCTTCTAGATGCTAAACATGCAAATAAGGAAATCAGGTCCCTCTTTTTATGAAAAGTAAACAACATGTAAGTGAAAAATGGAGGAAAGATGCAGCAATGAGTAAATGAGCAAACTTGCAAACCATGCTGCTTTCCCTCTTACTCTTTAAACACTTCCATGAGAATGGATTTTTGGGCTTTCTTGAGAAAAGATATTCTAATAAGCAACATAACACAGAGCTGAGAGATGTTTCAAACAGATTTGGATGGGAGTTTCGGGCCCAGGTGTCTCAATGGGAGAAAATTTAGCAGCTGAGAATTTCAATGAAATAACTGCCTTCCACAGAGTTCCTTTGAAATTTAAGTATTTGGCTCTTTGAGGTAGAAGAGATGGAAGGAGAAAGAAGAAAAATTTGGGTTATTTAGTGTCCTTTAGCTGGATAGAGCTGGCCCAAAAGCATATGGAAATCATAGGAAGGAAAGGGGGGTTTGGGAGGGGGAATAGATGACTTGAGAAACACAGAGGTTACAGTGATGTTCTCTGTAAAGTTGAGGTTTCAGGCTGCAAAACATTTTTCCACAGTTAGTATGACACAAGTCTTCAAAATCTGAGAAAATCTGATGTTAAATGAAAAACACAACATGTCTGTTCACAGGTGTGTTTTTGTGAGCGATCACCTTTGGGCAGTCAGGTACAACGTTGCATGCTGTAGTCAAACACACAGACCTCTTACTTCAGTATCTCAGCTTTTCTAGAAGCAGAGTTTGTAGTTAACTGAACTCATAAAAATTACTTTGTAAAACCTAGATGGTCTCCAGAGCAAATATTTTTGATTTGGTTCAGCAAGGAAGAACAGTTGCATTATATATCAATCAGTTAAACTCTCTATGTGGTGATATAGTTCCTTCATTCTGTAACTCCCCTTTCTTTATTTCACTCTAAAACGAACATAACAGGACACAGCCTTGAGATTGCTGAATTGACAGAACAGGGCACTCTGTTTTAAAGGAATTGACTTTACTGAGGGAGGGAAATCCAATAATGTATCAACCATTTATTTTCTCTGTTGGCTAAGGCAGGAAGGCATTGTGGTCTGTACTAGTGGTCTCTCTCTAAGTAACATATAATTGAACACTGAACATCAGTGTTTTACAGACACAGGAGATTACCAGCCCCCAAAATGACTTGTATCCCCCACTTAGATGGGTTACTGCTGTATTTATCTCATCCTTTGGCACAGAATGATTATGAGGATGTCACTAGACTTAATATTTGGTTTCTTGTATGAAAGCTGTGAAATTCCTCCTATACTGGCATTTGCTGTAAATGGTATTGATATTAAAGATATTGTTATTAATACTTCACAATATTCATATTGTTATTAATAGCGTCAAAAGATGGCATTTTGGCAGTTTGTTTGTCCCCATTTCTAGAATTCTGCAGATGATTTATGCATTGAAATCTCCACGCAATTTTTCTGTTTGTTTGTTTGTTTCTCCAAGCTGGAAATCCTTTCCCTATATGTTTTTATCTGGTTGAGTTTACTGCAGCATTTCTGTCCAGCAGTGACTGCCAGCAAGGGCCAGCATTAATTTGCTGACAGGTGTGGGGGTGTGAGCTTGTTATAAAATCCAGCATTGATCAAAAGAGTACAACTCTCACCTGTAAATACAAGGGCTGAATAAACTGATGGCCTCATGCCTTGTCATCTCTTGACTTCACCCTGCACAGGGTGGTGTTTCTGGGGTGCCTCTGCTTCCCTCATGGTTTGGAAGCAGTTCCATTGTCAAATGCATCAGTGGGTAAAGAGCTTTCAACCTCCTAACAGCAGCAGCTTTCACTATTCTCTTTCCATTGTCCTCGCTCTTAGGAGCAATAAAATGACAATATTTAAGGGTTGTGGTCTGTGTATATGCAGGCATGCACACGTTGAGATCAATGTAAAATTAGGGGTATAGCTCAAAATGCAAGAACAACAGGAGAATTGTAGTGAAAGCCAGTGAAAAGCCTTCTCATGCGGAAATTTTGGAATAAAATACTGCTTAGATTCCCCACCCTAGACTGGATTTTCTTTATTTTCTATGTAATGTACCTAATAAACCTGTCTGTTAGTTGTACTTAGACAGAATATAAATATATCTGTGTGCTTATGTTCTACTCCAGCAGTCTCAATGTGAATCGTGCTCTTATATTCTTTAGATGTTTTAAGAGTGGAGAAATAATTACTCTAAGGCAGCATCAGTTATTCCAGTACTTTACCACACTTAATGTTTTTATATGGTCTTTCTTCTGACTTATTTGTTAATTACTTCTGAGTCAAATCTCACAAACCATATACATAACAGGAAATAAACCATATGCTTTGTAGAGACAGACAACTGCCCAGGCAAACTGAAGAGGATGGTTGAAAAGACATTTCCAGGACTTTTCTTTACTAATGATTCAAAAAATAGATTAAGTTTCAGGCCGTAGTCAGCACTCAAACTGGTTTAAGCAAGGATATATTGCTGAGTCGAGGTCTTTGCAACGAATTAGTGGTTGAGGTGGCAAGTAAACCTTTCAATGAGAATTTCTACTTCAACAGTGTCGTTGTGGATCACATTCATTGATTCTTTAGAGGACAATATTTAAATACCTCCTGTTCCAGATCAGTGTGACTTCATCTAGGTGTTATATGCTAAAGTTGTGTCACCTTTCAGGCAACATCTGTGCAAACTTGGGTCAGTAAAAGGCATTGGGGTGCTTTGTTGTCTATGCAGGCCATTTGTCTGATTCTTAATGGGGTGCTCGGGTCTGAAATCAAGTATAGTTACCAAAGATGGCAAGGTGCAAACAACTGCATGAAGTAGCTTTTCATTTTGAACATGAACATCCAAGTCTTGTATCCAGCTCACTTGGATGCTTGGATTCATTTGCTTTCAGATAGAAACCATATCTGCAGCAGAGAATGATCTTTTGAAGTTATTAATTACCTCTCAGCTTCTAAATGTTCTACGTATCAGGTTAGTTATGGGAATTTATAACTGGCATTAATTTCAATCGTGTTTGTGTGGTATCTGCACGTATACATAAAGCACTCAGCTTTTGGGTGTAGTGTGGCTTGTGAAAAAGCTGCTGTGAAATGCAATAGTTTCTCAGTGCAGGTTTCCTTTCAATCCTGACTTCTGGAAAATGCAAATCTGTGTGAACTCTTTAGTTCTTCCATGTTCCCAAAAGCTGAAGATTTGAAATGGAAGTTCACCCCACTGCAGTGTATCTCCAAGTTCTCTGTGTGATGCAGGTTCTCAGCAGGGCTGTGGAGCTGGTCTGGTGTCCAGTGGTGGTGCAGTCAAACTGCTGCTCCCCAGTGTGGGATCTACAGAGATAATCTTTGAAGCAATCCACTGATAAGATCAGAAAGCAGTTTGCCACAGCATTTGTGATTGTCCAGGCCCAGTAGATTAGGTTATTGTGTAATTTATGTCTAAGGAATTGTATTATGGATGAATTAAAAAGACATGTAGCCAGTTTATATATAGCTGCTGTTGTGGTACTGGACAGATTTTCCCTTTCCAAGTCTTGCATACTTCTGCAACTGGAAATCATCACATCTTGTTTTTCCTAGAAGCTTGTCCCTTGATAGCAGGAAGCTTGTTGCTGTGCCATCATAACCTGACAAGTTAATGATTCTTTGGCTACTTCATTGTTTTTATTTACTTACCTTCCCTAGTTACTGTTTTGGTTTAAGCACATACTTCTCTTGCTGCAGGTGTACTTTAACTCCTACCCAAGGGATCCCATGAGCCACATCAGCTCTGCTTACATACAATTTGAAACAACTGATTTGCCCCATTTTTGACTTGTCACCCCCAATGTGTTTTTCCTAACGTGAAGGGCACAGTCCAATTTGTCCTGACGTGAAGGGAGAGCATCTAGTTATACTATCTCCCAGAGGCAGTGGTTCAGGGCAGAAATTTAAGTCATTTTCTTCAGGAAATTATTTCTCCTGAGGTTGGTAACTTTGGGGTCTTAGTTCTTATTGCCTCATTCTCTTATTCTGTTTATGGCCAGTGATTTCACAATTCCTTTCTAAAGTTAGATGAAGTAAATGGCAAGGCATCTCATAAGGGATTTGGAGTAAAACCTGCTGCTTTACCTGCCCTTGAACACTGAAAATTGAGTGAGATTTTAACTACATTTTTTGAATTTGCATCATTTTAATACATGGTATTCCTGAGGAAACCGAGTTCGTGGTACTCATTAAGTATTATGCTGAGTGAAGGAGACATTTTAACAGAGATGAGCTAAATTAGAAATTGGAATTGGTCTGTGGAAAGCTTGATGAGGCTTGGGATAGAAAGAATTTGCAATACTTAATAAAACCATGAGAAAGCCAGTAGGAAAGCATCAGACTACACAAAAGTGAGAAGGGGGATGTGACAGCTCCCAAGTTTTGGATGGATACTGGCTCAGAATGCTATAAGCAGCCAAAAGAAAGATTATAATACCACCCTGTCTTAACCAGAAATTTGGAGTCTATGCCTGTACTCTGAAGGCTGAAATGCACTCACCCACCACTAATAGTTTAGAGACTTATGACAAATTATGTACTTGAATAACAGAAAACTTCTTTCAAACAAATTTATCACTTTGCGACACACAAATGGTAATGCAAAAAAATTATTTTCTGTCTGTTCATAATTGTAACACTGAAGCTGGACTTTCTCTGGAATACTTTCCCCAAATATTCAGACAGGATGGAAAATGAAGGCACTTGATTACAAAATACATGAGCAAAGAATTTGTGATGGGCTAAAGGTGGAGGGCAAGAGGAAGATACTGGGATGCAGCTGAGTTAAAGAACAATAAAAACAGCCATTACTGGAGAATCAGTTTTCTGTGCTGTATTTTCTCACCATTTTGTGGCTTCCCAAATAGTGTCAGTGAACTTCACGCAGCTGTTTCCAGTCACACTGTCACTACTGGAGCTGCCAGCTCCATTTGAGTGCCTGACACTGGCATGGGCATCCAGCTAGATCTGGATTCTTGTTATGCAAATTTGCTAGTTAGAGAAAACAAAAACAAAAGGTCTCATTTCCAGCTCCAGCTTTTTTTTTCTTTCAAGAAAATCAATATTTTGAACAATTTATTTTGGTAGTTGCCTTTTGCAGTTTAGTGTTGCTGTTTTGAGAATTGATGAAATGTGTTGCTCTTTCTCCTTTTTGTAACATTGGAGCCACTTTGAAGAGCTTTTCATTTGTCCTCATTTCCAAGCAAGAAATTGGAGATGGTGAAACTGCACTGTTAGCTGAAAGATTTTGGAATTTTAGATTAATATTTCAATTTTCCAGAGTTCTCTATGTGCTGACATTTAATGATGCATCAACATTGCAAAGATACATTGCATATACTTGGTTTTTTTGTGTAGTGATGAAAAAGCCTTAATGTCTGCAACTTTTATTCTATCTATCTAGATAATCTCTAAATTTCACCAGTCTTTGCTAACTGGCTGCTTCCACAAAAAGCAAAACTTACTCTGGTTCAAATTTTAATGGGGGATTTTTTTTCCCGAAAGTTTCATTTAGACTGTGGCAGTCAACACCAGAATTCTGGAAATACCTGAGCACCTTTACCTGTGCCTGTAAAAACACTTCTTCTAAAAGTAGATATTTTATTTGGTTAATTACTTTAAAGACATATAATGAAGGGCATGAATACTTAATAAACATTATTTGTCACAAAGTTATAAGAAAAGCTACTGGGTTTTAAGTAAAAGCAATCAAAAATTAATACTGAGTTGTAATACTTTAAAAATAGTTTCCAGATTAAAAAAGTTAATAAAGTATGTGGAAATCATACTTTATTATAATAATACTGCTATACTGTAGAAACACAATATGCAGTATGTGTAATTGTTAGACTTTATTAAATCTTATCATTGTTCAACCAGTAAAATTGGATTTTTAGCAACTAGCCCTGCAGTGTTCAGATATCTGAAGTCTGCAGGAGCCCAACACCTGCTCAATACCAGCTGACTTTTCACTCATTACCGAGCTCTCAGAATTCAGCCCTGCAAATAGATTTTCGTAGCTGGGCTTCCATCCCTTGAACAACCAGGCTTCTGCTTTGTTTCATGGATTTTCCAAGGGGGAAGAAAAGAGGGGATGTGTTGGCTTACTGCGGGATTCTCTGACGCAGTAAGAACGCTTCCACAGGATTTATGGGCCTTACCCAAAGCCCTTCGTTAAAGTTTAAAGCCATTCAGCACCACTCGGTTTGGATTCATTCAGATTTATATAAATCCCTTCTCTAGATTCCACCAGGTGGAAATTATTCTCTTGACACTAATTTTGAGATGTTGCAACAGCAACTGTGAGAGAACCCAAACACGAGGTTAAATACCAAGTTAAAAGACAAATCTCAAGGATATAAAAAAAAACCCTCCTGAGTTTCACTTCGCTTTGATATAAGAACCATAAAATAGTAAAAAATTAGCAAAATCAGTTCAGTTTTTTTAATAAGGCTCTTCAGTCTCTGGAAATTTAGAGTAGAGTTTGAGGACAGAAAAAAAGGTGGAATTAGTTATTTTCAGTACATTTTGGTTGCTTCCCATTGTGGCATGTGTCTTAGCATTGTAGCTCAAGAACACATGATTTTTTCAGAGGGGTAAAATGTTTATATTCTAAAAACAGAATATTAATAGAAAAATGTAGATAAATAAACAAGTCAGAATGACAAGACAGTTATTGAATAGGAAACCTCTGGATAACTGAAAGAAGAAAAGTGTTTAAGACAATTGAGCTTTTTCATTTTCTTTACATTTCTTGTCCAAGTTTTGTTTATCTGGAAAAAACATGAAATCTTAAGAGGTTCACCTTCAGTCGTGCTGCTGATATTGCTGCTAGTCAAAGCAAACTGAATGCCACAAAGATAAAAATGCATAGTAACACCATGTCCTAGGGAAGGGTGATGGCACAAGTAAGAACTTTTTCTTTTAAAGTTACTTTTTTCATCATGTTTTGCCTCTATCTTTTCTCCTTTCCTTTCTCCTCTGATAATCATCGCAGGCTTATGAAACCACTTATGTCTAGAAAAAAATCATTAATTATGTAAAGGGATGAGTTGATACTATAAAATTTGGTGAATGAAGTAGAAAGGCGCTGTTAAAGGAGATGCAATAAGAGTCTTTGAATTTGCCCACCCTCCAGCTGCAGTTGTCTGGGGGAGCAGGGGGGCTCAGAGGTCCTGGTCACACAGCACTTCTGCAGGAGTGAACAAACAAGTGAGAGAAACCAGTGAAGAGCTTTGACTGTTCGTCGTGGCAGCACCCCTGCTGTTGAAATGTTGTTGTGGTCGAGGGCATGGGTTTGACTGTGGCCAAGGACAAGTCCTGTCCAGTTTCAGTGCCAGTGTTGCCAGGGAATTTGAGACGTATCAGGGCTCTTCAGCAGATGTACTAAGTTCCATGTATCATTTTCCTTTGCTTTGTCCTCCAAGATTTAGGGACAAAGGGAAGCTGAACTGTCCCTTCATTTCTGCAGTGACTCCTTACAGAAGGACACAGAAGTGACTCCTTAGTAGGACACCACTGTAGTTTTGGGTCAGCACAGACAATTCAGCTACCTCCTCTTTGCTGTGTAGATAGGTGATTGTTGCTGCTTAGGTCTAAGAAGGCTTTCCCTTTTCTCCGGATGCATTTTTCTTTAGCTTTTTGAAGCAATGCTGCTGTGTCTGAATGAAGAAAGTGTGTAAGAGTTAGGAAGGGAGAGTCTGTAATTCCACGGGTTGGATTTTCCTGAGAAATGGCCTTATTCAGATCAGTGTTTGGCTTTGTTCTCTGAAATGGGAAGGATAAGCTTTGTAAATGAGGCAGCATTTGTGAAGTTTTGCCTTGGGAACATAAAGGCTGGTACAGACAGAAGAATGTTTTGGTGAAGAAGACGTGCCTGGGACATAGGTAACCAGAATTTTCCTGTTTAGCATGAGCTTCCTGTGGATGCATAGAATTGTCTGGTCCCAGCCTTAAATGATGATAGTAGGACTTAATCTTTTCATCATCTATTGTGAGGAAGAAGTTAATATTAGAAATTCTGAAGTGCCTTGATATTTAGATGTTGGTAACTCCGAAGTGTAGTATGCAATGTTTTTCTTCATGTTGAAGTAAAACTGTGTCTCTTTTTTAATTTTGAACCTGTCAAAAACATAGGCATCAAAAAGCTGAATGTTATGTTATATACACTTAATGTGGCTGGCCTTGGTTTTATCTGTTAGATTTATTATGAAGTCAAGATCCATTACCAGTATTTTGTACTCGTATTTGTTGATGACCGTGACATTATGTTCTTGGACATTCTAATGTTAAATTATTAACCTCCTGTAAGTACTAATACACCAAAGGATTCTTTGAAGGAGTTATAGCAATCACTGTATCTTTTAAATAATTGACTAATGGAACCAAAGGGTTGCCCTCTGGTTAAAGGAAAAACAGTGGGTCAGTTAGTTCTGCACTTCAATCAAACACACACACAGGGTTTAATTACCTAATGCACAGTATGAATGTCAGTCCTTCAGTACAGTGTTTCATTCCTCACCAGCCTCTATTTTACAGTAGTTACCCCAGAAAATATGTACAGTGACCGTGAATTTCAATTGTCATGTTTGTGAAGAACAAATTGGTTTTCCAGACACCAGTTGATGCTTTCTCAGGTGTGAACTTGAGCCATGTCATAAGACACATCAGCCAGGACAGTGTGTTGTAATTAGTGTCCAGACTTCAAGGTTATTCCTAAGGGAATAAATTTCTATATTGTCATCTGTGTTCTTTGTTTTTTAAAAGACATACTACACATTTCCAAGATGCTGTTCTGGTAGATGGCACTGCCATTTTAACAACTGAAGTAATTTTAACTTCCTACAATATTTTTTCTTCTCTTTCTTTTAATTTAATCTAAAAGTGGCTATTCTGTCCCCATATACATGTGGAAATTATAATAAGATTTCAAAAGGCTACAAATTCACAATGTATCTGGGACTAATGGAGCAATAATTGAAATTTAAATGAGAAAGAAAATCAGCATATGTATTCTCAAATCAGAAACAAAACAAAAAAGGGATAAGAACACTTATCAAATAAAAAGCTTCTGGAGTGTTTCAGGAAACATGTTTTCAATAAAATCGTTTTGAAATTTTATCATTCCCTCAACAGTATTTCTTGCTTTTCTAATTCCCTTTGGTTCTGAACATAAAAATAGCACAAAAGGTTTTGGACAGATCTTCAGTAGTACACTTTAAATACTTGCAGAACTTTGTGTAGTGCTTTGGGTCATGAGATAACTAATACATGGATATCATGAAACTTAGTAGGATAGTCTGTCAGAAGTCCATGTTCTGTTACAATAATTTCACCTTTTTAGAAACCAATACTAAAGTGAAATTATGAGGCAGGTGGAAAACTCGAAAGGATATAAATTAAAGTCTTCTGATACTTAAGATGCATCCTCAGTTGCCTTCAGCAGGGCCTAATTTTGGCTTATACTGCAAGAAAAGTTTATTAGTGAGCAGGTAATCTTTAGCTGCAATTAGAGGAAAGAAAACATAATTATGTATATTATGCCAAGGAAGAAAAGAAGTTCTTAGCGAGTCTCAATTGTACCAGTATCCCTGCTAGTCGATATGTGGTGCAGTAACAAACAGCAGTAAATATAATTATGCTATTCCTTATGGTAGTGATTTTCTAAAACAGGCACATCTGCTACTATGGAGTGATCTGCCAGCTCTGGGGAAATATCACTTAGCAAAACATGCAATGCACACAAAGCAATTTCCAGAAAAGTTGTATCCAATACATTGGATATAGGAAAGTTGTAGATGAGAAAATTCCAGCTGATGTACCTTGAGAGATGGCTGATATAGTTTATGTTATAATGTGGAGCTTTCCAGGGGTGAGAAGATGTAAAAACAACCAAGAGATTCTGAACAGGGTGGAACCAGGTGAACAGTTACAGGAGTGTCTTACACATGTGCATCACCATTTTTTACTAGTTTGTCATGATTTGTCTCTTTAATTTTCTTTATGGCTTCTGAACTGATCTTTCTCCAATCCATAATATCACTTAGGATCCTTATATTCAGCACATGCTTGAAGTTATGCAGGGACTGTGGAACTTGAGTTTGGCAAGGTCAGAGCACTTGTACTGCAGGGCCATGGCGTGGGTGTGACATTGTCGGCGTGGTTCTCCAGGCACTGTTAGGATCTCTGTCCCCCCTGGAAATCTGTTGGTTTTTATTAAATGGATTTCCTCCAGAAAGTAAGGCTTGACATTGCTGTTCATTGCACTGACAGCATTGGAACAAGAGTTTCAATAAGCACTGCAGATGAGAAGAAGTTGTGGTTAAGACTGGACTCTGGTTTTGTGATAAAGCTGGGTGCGGGTTTGACCAGAATAAGCTGGTTTGGATGCCTGTGAGGCTCTGAACTCTGTGCTCCAGAGCTGAAGCTGCACACTCTGCTGTGCAATAAACATAATTATCTTCTCTCTCCATCTTTCTCATCACCTTCATACTGCCCCTTGCTTTCTCTCCTAGAAAGGTGCCTTAAACAAAACCAAAGAGTTGTTGTTCACAGTATTTTCATGCAAATTATATGAGAAAACACTCCTGCCAGAAGTGTTTAGGTATGACACAGTCCAAATCCTGCAGACATCCTGAGCTTTTTTCCTTTTATCAAGTGAATGTAAGGCTTTAAGTATTTCTGGAAGGAAAATGGTAGGTAAAAAAGGAGTATTTTCCACAGTCTATTTGCTACCCTGAGGAATATCCCCAGCAGAATTAAGAAGCCCTGAATGGCATTTAGATAGAGTTACTGTGTTAGGACTTTTATAGTCCCGAAAACTTTTCCTCAGCTATCACCTCATGCTGAAGGCTACTTAGCCCTACAGACCATTAATTATTTCCCTTGAAACTCCTCAGATAGCTTCAGGTTTTGTCTCCTCATGTGCCCCCGAGTGGCTGATCAGCAGAGCACCTGTTGTGCACTGGTATTTCTGCTTGCCACTCTAAGGCTGAAAGCCTGAAAATTAGATCCTTAAAGTGATGCAATTAGTATGTCTGATGAACGGAGCACTGATAAGAACAATGATATTATAAGCAGGATTTTTAGTGCTTATAACCTTAGCTTTATGGTATTTCTGTATGATGGTGACATTCATATATACTCTAAAGGAAATCTGTTCTCTGCTAAACATCTTAGAGACTGCCTGCCTCAAGAAAAGTACTGAAATACTGAAGCTACAGTGGAGCCAGAATTTCTCCCACTATTTCAACAGAGGAGAAAGCTGCAGTGTTAGATTGAAGACCTCATTGCCTTAATTTGCTTTCTTTGAGACTTTTTCAGGGATTAAGGAGGAGAAGAAAGGGAAGTGAATTAAAGAAGATAAGACTTATATTAGTGGACATTGCTGGACTCACAGTGCTGGCAGAAATGGATGAAGAAGCAGGATGAGATTTATCACAGTAAAACAAAAGAAGATCCAGACTAAGGCTCATAAGTTTCCTTGGAGACAGTGCTATTATCAGTTCTTTCCATAGGATGTTCTATTCATCTAGTCTGAGACACAATGGTGAGATTCAAGTTTGTTAGTAAAATACGATGACATTCTGAGTGAATATTATGCATTTGTAGATGAATATTAAGCTGAAGTGTAATTTGAATCAGCTGTACTGTGAGCCAGGCATTTCTTCACCTCACATTCCAGTTCATGTCATTGGCTTTTCCATGTGCAGGAGGTACTGTTTTCTGACACTGAGGTGCATCCAGGATCAAGAGCTATGACAATCCTATTTTCCATGTAAAATACCTGATGGCAGCAGGTGCACTATATGACAGGGAATATGGCAAAGCCACATGGACTTACTCATATGCATCACATTTCATGACTGCCATGAAACTACTTCTTTTATCCACACCATATGGCAGCTCAAGACACATTAAGTAGCCTTTTTCTTCTGCCTGGATTGGCAAAAGCCCTAATCCAACAGCAAATTTCTACACAAAACCAGCAGGCTCTAACAAAATGACACAGTCACAATTCGGCATGGTATCAAGTGATGGCATTAGAGACATCCATCTGCCATGCAACAGGAAAAAGAGTGTCTTAAAGCAGCAGCCACCATTCTGAATGACTCATTTTATTTCCTGTACAACGTGGCTAAGTTAATAAATGAGATACATTTCAATGCAAATGAACTTCCATGAAATTATATAAATAGGTATTTATCTGCCTATATGTATATATAGACATGCAGAAAGTTTGCACACTGCAGCAAAATAAAAATTGTATTCTGACCTTGTGTGCATGCCAGTGAGTGCAGATTCCAAAGTGTTAGTCAGAAGATAATCTAAGAGCCAAGTCCTAAGTCTCACCATCATTGTAGCATCATAACTTGCTAATGAGCACCAGGAGATGCTTGTTTCACATTAACTGTTGACCTCTTCAGCAC
>JAYRBT010000028.1:5864622-5883039 GCA_036023395.1 Myiotriccus ornatus | reverse complement strand
CATCATTGTAGCATCATAACTTGCTAATGAGCACCAGGAGATGCTTGTTTCACATTAACTGTTGACCTCTTCAGCACAAGTTATATAAAATAAATAGGCTGAAGTAGTGTTAGATCAAGGGAATTTACACAGCTTTAATCAACCAAATCATTTATTCCATTAAACTGGTCCTGTTTAATTATATGTTTTTATTATTTTTATCACTTCATCAATGAAATTTCAGGAGGCTCTGAAATGTGTCTGTAGTGTGTGTGATGATGATTAGGCTGCCTATAACCCTGTCAGGCTGTTGACATTATGGACGTATTAATACAGATTCCTTTGGGAATCTGTAAGAGGTGGCCCCTGCACCAACCTTTGAACACCCACAGAAACCCCAGTTGCTTATCAGAGAGCTCTTCCCTTGCTCAGACAAAAAATCCAGACCAAAAAATGTACTCCAAATTCTGGCAATGTAAAACTATGGCTTTATGCCTGAGTGCATCTGGAACAATGAGAAATAATTTTAGAAACTACCTGCTTATTAATAAGAATTACACTCGTTCCAATAGCAACAAAACTAAATAACAACTGTTTATGATATTGCATTTTCGAAACACTCTTCTGCTGCCAAGCTTGTAGTCTGATTTAAAAATGGTTTCTCCTCCTTTGCACAGTTTTGAAGGTCGTTCTGGGATGCAGCTCCTATGAAATGTTGGAAATGGAGTACTAGAATACTTTGAAAGTAATAATAATCTGTTATTTAGTAATATTTGTCTTAAGGCATGGAAGCTTAGTAAGTAAAGTGAAAATGTTTCTAGTAGATCCATTGACTCTAAAATGGTTGAGCAATGGCTAAAAAGGAGTATCTTTAGTTCTGGTGATAGGATTGTGCAGTTCTGGAGTCTGCTTTCAGGTATGTTAAGTTGAAACACCCACACACCACTCTCTCAAAAAAAAAAGCAATTTCTAATCACTGCAATTGCTCATCATATAGTAACTATCTGAAATTATAGGCCTGTTTAGTACCTCTCATCCTTGAGAGGAAAAGGTTTAATTGAGTTTATATGAGGGATTCATGATGTCTGTCGTGCCTCCAGTGGCAACTAATTCTGATGTGAGACAGATTGCAAAGGCTTCTTGAAATTCTTATGTTTTTAGGAAGAATTTTGTGTGCTGTTTTGGTGTGTTACTTTCATTCTGAACCATTTTCCAGGTTTATATGAGTTGGCCATGTAGTAATGTTAATATAGATCAGTACATAAACCAGTTGCATATCATTTATGAGCTAATGATGAACTTGTGATACATTTGATTTTCACTGTGCCTTCATTTGCTGTCAGCATTCGACTCGCAGCCAGCCAGCCATGTGTGCTCACATCAGATAGGACTGAACCGTCAGAAATGCTGTGTGTGTTTTCTCCTTTTCAAGCTTTGTCCTTTGATGATAACCCCAGAGCTGTGATGACCCAGAGCTCTGGAAATGCGTGTCAGTTCATGAGGGCACCAGCGAACTGCAGAGTTCTGGAGATGAAGGTGGGCACAGGATTTGTGGTGTGTTGTGTCATGTTACAAAGTTCTGAAGAGTTTAAATGTATATCATAGTTGCTGATGCTTCATTGTCCCTTCCCTTTGTGTTACACCTTCATTACATCATATCTGCAGTGCCTGCTTTCAAGAGGTACAATTATTAACTAAAATAACATCCCTGCCTGGTGCCTGGCTGCTTGTCACCATTCAAGAGAAAGGATTTGCATGGGAACTCCATGCTACCTTCTCAAGAACTGTATTGTAAATGTGCCAATTACCTGCTCTGGATGCTGCAATCGTTTCTTTCCGATTGGCTTCTTATTTCAGATTTCTCAGGCAACTTCATAGCAATGTAAACACAATGCTAATGTTTTAGTTGAGGTAAAGAGTTCCAAAGCTTGCCTAAAAAGACCAGGCAAATACAAAAAATAGAAAGAGCCGAGGTCAAAAGGAGGTTATTGTGTCTTGGGTGATTTATGACTCATTTCTTTGTTTTTCAGTCCATAATAGTGTACAGACCATCAATACTCTTTCAGGATTTACTACCACAGACATGTTTTCATTTATAGTATTTGTTGACTTGTCTCTGTCTTCAGTAGTGAAGTGCTAGAGATGCAAAACCGGAGTTATCCTTTGGAGAAGAGCCTTGATCTGTCAAGGAAAGGTGAAAGGCCGGGAAAAGGGAATGGAGACTGGGAGGAAAGTGTAAATTAGCAGTTGAAGGGAAAAAAGAACTTTCTCTTCTGCCAGGATCTTTGGAGGTGTTTGCATTTAAATTGTGGATTGTTTAGTTTCCTGTGTTATGATAGTAACTTCATACTTTGTTATTGCAATAATGAAGTTCTGGGGTAGCAAGAATGGGACCAGTATCCAGCAAGTTGTTTGCTGTGGCCCAGTTCTGTAAGGGAAGTTAATTTTCCTCTTAACTCTTTTAAAGCAGTAGAAATTTCTTTCACGTACCTTTCATCTGTAAATTGAGATGATAGCTTTGAAATGTGATCTGCAGGGGGAAAACTACCTCAACTTAAATAATGCAGATGCTCAGGATTGTCTGTAAGCTGTCCTACATGCACTTAAGAACTCCTTCATGTTCTGTATGTAAATGTTTAAATAATTTCAGTATAATTACTGTCATAAAGAAGGTTGCATTTGCAGAAATAAGGAATTCATGAATTATTTTTCTGACAGAAATGAAACCGTGATTACTTAGAAATACCTGGGGCTCTCATCATCAGACTTCAGGCAGTAACATTTTCCGGATTGTTTGTCACTGTATTTTTCATTAACATCAGTGTGCTGATAGATCCTGAGTCTTGCCATGCTGTAGTATCTGTGGAAAGGCAACCAACTAATCAAGTCAATTTGTTCATCCTTCAGAGCCCAGTTTCCCAAGAAAGTAGAATCTTCTATTCTATGCCGAGTACCATCAGCCCAGTCTCAATGTGCAGAAAGAAATAGTAATTCAAAATAACCGTGCTGATTTTCTCCATGATGAAAACTTCCCCTCTGTGTGTGCTTGTTTTAAGCACTATGTGTGACCTTTCCAGGTAACCCAAGGACTTCCATACCCCATTTACTGCCTCTTACTTTGTAGTATTCCAATGTAGTAGATTTGCTGAATTAAGGTTAGAGCATTTCAGTCTGATGAAATCTTGGTCAGATGCATGGGGTGTATATTGAAACTTGTCCTGCCCACTGCAGTGAGATCTTCGTTCATTAAAGAATTTGTTTGTTTTAGCCCATATAGTAAAAGATGAAAAGCAGACCTTTTAGCCAGAGGGGGATGTCTCTTCAAAGAATTCAGGATGTTTTTGTTGTCCTTCAAATTACAAAGTTGTGTTTGACTTTGCACAAGCAGAATTCTGCTGGAATACTGGAAATGGAAAGACCCTTCCTTTCAGTGTTCCATGGCAGGTACATTACACACGTTTTC
This sequence comes from Myiotriccus ornatus, assembly GCA_036023395.1. Lineage (NCBI taxonomy): Eukaryota > Metazoa > Chordata > Aves > Passeriformes > Tyrannidae > Myiotriccus > Myiotriccus ornatus. The sequence continues at coordinate 5,879,597 of JAYRBT010000028.1, read as the reverse complement.
CATGTTCTCACTCAAAAGTAGGCAAGAAATATCCTGTCTCCTCAGAGGAAGGAGTGTTGGCTGTACCTGGAGCAGAGTTGTTTTGTAGGGGCAGCTTTTGTTTGCTGCTTGTGGCCTTTATTCCCCTTTACTTCAGTATTTGCTCCCTTTGCAGAATCTCTGAAGATTTCATTTGGAGAACAAACAGATATGCACTCAAACCAAAATTTACTTTGACTGAAAGCTGAACAGATGCAGCAGGATTGGTGATGAAGACCTGCCTTGGTTAGAGGATGGCAGCAGATCTTCAAACTAAATCTGTGGGATTTTAGGCAGATTCACACACTGTAGATGTAGCCTGAAATCTTCAGTCTAGCAGCTCACCCTTAGTGACTCTGAGCCTGTGGCCTACAGTCTTATATGTTAATCAGGTGCCAAAGCAACTGTAAGCCTCCCGTTCCTCATAAAGGGGGAAAATTCAGTTTACTGAGCTGCATCCCTGGCTCACTTCTCAGTATTGTCAAATAGGTCCTAAAGTTATAGAGATACTGTTATGTTTCCTTGACAAATATATACCTGTCTCTGTTTAGTGGGTGATTTGTTTGTTTGGTTGTTTTTTTAATATTATTTTTCAGGAGGCCAATATTATTCTAAGATGTTTTCTAGGCCAGTGTTTGAGGTTAGCCAAAGAGAGCTCAATACTACTTACATTATGTATGGGGCAGTGCCTTCCTGAGGGTATTGTTTCCAGCACATCATTTTTCAACAACTCCAGAACACTACTTATTGATATTTTAGAGGTCCACGAAAGCTTGAAACTGACTATTTTGCAGCTAATTTATTCCCTTGCTGCATGCTAGCCTAGCAACCACACTGACTGAACTGGTCATGTTTTTCAGTGTGGGTGAAGCTCAGCTTTAGGGAAGAGTTTGTGCTGAATGCCCTGCTTGGAGATTCGCTGGGAGGGAAATTAAACTGCAGTTCACGGGAGCAAGCTGCCTTTTCCAAAGCCTTCAGTGGGCTTATGCTTTAACAGACCAAGTAACAAAGGCACTTTTTTTTTGGAGACAAGGGACAGTACAGTAAGTTGAGAGGTATTTGGAGTTGCTCAAGTGCTGCTTTTCAAAAGAAATCGGTCCCTCTCAGCCTCCCAACACATACGACCTAAAGGCATCTTTCTCCTTTTTAGCCAGGAGACACAGTTCTGCATTATTCGAACACTGGGGCTTTGGTAGCAAACCAAGAAACCTCATGAACACCTTTTGGTTAGGATTTTAGAAAGAATATAGGCAATCCTATCTTTACAAGACTTAGGTTACAGCTTGTCTCCTACTTCTGAGTGATTTGGTACAATGAGTACCGTGCAGACTCAGCCTTAAAAGTGCTATTTAAGAGCAAAATTATTCTTTGTTTTTAATAGCGTTTCCTTAGTGGTCTTTATCTTTGCATAACTTCTGTACAATATATATATAAAGCACATCCCAGTTGCCATTTTGGAAGTAAATTTATCTTTCTAAACAGTCCTTTCTGGTGTTGCACACTAACCCTGTTGGATAACAGAGGAGGCAAACCTGCGAAAACAATCCTGGGTTTTGAGGATTTGCTCTTTCTCCAGGAATCTTTAACTATGAGGATATTTTTTCCCCTGCAAAAATACCACATAAGAGGAAAAATAGACCTGAAGTTTGTATATCAATTTGCAGTGTCGGATATTTTAAATAACATCTAGTTTTTGGGGTAATGTTCATCTTGTGTTTTCTTCCATGTGGAGGCATCTCCATACTCCTGTACAGTGCTATTCTTCTGACTCTTTTTGGATAGTGCTGTTAATTCACAGATCTCCTGGCATGTTAAGGAGAAATGTATTTATTGTTAGCTGCTGTCAAAAGATGATGGGAAGATAAGGTAACAAAAAGTCAATGTAAGAAGACAAGAGTATCAGCCACACTTGAGAATTATTGTATTCCACCCTGCTGCTGCCATTAATCCAGCAGCTTGTGCTGGTGGAAGGGCCATTACAACATTTTCTCCTTTCCTGTTTCACCAGCTGTTTGTAGAACTTACTGTGACAGATTCAACTGAAGTTTGCGATCTTATGCTCTTTGAGGGTATTGTCCAGATTTGCCCAAATTTTGAACATGTGTATAATTTTTACTTCACAATATCCTATGATTCTGAATTCCACCACTTAACTACTGGTTCTGTTAAAAAAACCCCAAAGGCCCCTATCCTTTTTTAAAGAAGTTGTTGCCTGAAAGGTTCATGGGCCACCCCATCATTCTTTTGTGTGGGGAAGCTGAGTAATCACTCACTATTCATACAGCTCTCATTATATCACTCCCTATGAGATTTTCCTCCCCTCTCACTGGGTCTTTTCCAAAGTGGTGCCTGTTACTCACTTAAGTCTTGTGTGAAATACATTTCATTTTCCAGGCATTTTCACAAATCTTCTCTGTGCCTTTTTCTGAAGAGTTTTACGCTGTGATTCTGAGTTAGATGAGCAGAAGTTCTGTTTGACTCAGGGATTTTTCAAAGCATTTATTTTTTCCAGGTGAAATATTCTTATATAGCAAAGGCTTTTTCATTATAGATACATAGAGAAATATAATGTCTATCAGTGACACTTTGCAAAAGTTTATGTACATCCAACATTACCCCCTTTGAGGTACTATCTTATGACATATCCTGGAAGCCATGACCAAAAGTTTATGTGCAGTTTCCTTGACCAGAACAAGAGTACTTAGAGCTTTATTCAGCATAAGTGTAGCTTGGGGAGAGGGTTTTCAAAAAATGGAACCTAAAGGACAAGAAGCACTGACATAAATTTTAAGGAAACAGCTATGAATTTTAAGTTACATGTTTTGCTACATCTTGTCTCTGGCAAGAGCAGCATGACACCACCATTTGTTTTCATCCTCCTGTGCCAATCAAAATTTATTGCAACTGCTACAAAAGGTACTCGCACTCATCTGTGTCAATTTATTACTCCTCTTGACATTTTATCAGTAAATTTTTTCTTCACTAAAAAGATAATTCTCACAAAGGAAAGAAATTTCTAAAGCAGTCCATTCCTCTTATAGATATATCAGGTTTCATGGTTTTTTAACAGTTGAATTTATTTATGGAAAGTCTTCCATGCTCTGTGCCTAAAGAAGTTGAAATGTAAAGATGCTGCTAATATGGGGATACTATTCCTGTTTCTTACTCTCAGCATATATTATTTTTATTTTAGAGCTTAAGACAACTTCTACGTGATGGTTTTTAACACTTAGTTTTATTTCCTTCTAAATCATGCAGAGAGCATTGCTTACTTACTTAGATCTGTAACAAGAGAAACAGGAGCCAGGAGCAGCCATAGCACTCATCCCTTTTTCATCCATCCACATCCTAGAAGGTAGGATGCATCGGGAGTGCTTCACTGCTGCAGTATTTTTCTCTAAAACAGTTTCTGGAAGCAAAACGTGGGAAGGAGAGTCTGTTGGGCACTTAGTTGGGCCAGATCAGTCCAGTGAAGCAGCAAAAGATTTCAAGACAAAAAGTGGAGATAAATGCCAGTGGATTTAGGCAGTAATTAGGCTTTGTTTCCTTTTTGTTCCTTTGGAAACTGCCCTGTGCACTACAGGGCTTTTTTTTTTCTATTCTGTTTTACATCTCTGCATAGTTCCTCTGTATGTTCTCACATGCACTGCAGAGCTATGGGGGTGATGCATTGTGTCTCAAGGACTTGAGATTATCTCTAGCTGCACAGTGTTACTTCCCATCCTGATTCATTTCACTGCACACTTATTGTTTCCCATTGAAAACTGGTTCCGTACTAATCATCACGCTCAGACTCCAGATACAGTGCCTTCCTCTGATAAAACAATGTCATTCAGGGGAAGATGAAATGGTAATTATAATCAGAGTTCAAGCTGGCAGGAGATGGAGCAAAAATTAAAAGTGCTAAATCTGTAGCATTTTGATTATCTGAGAAGTCCCCAGATTTTGCAGCAGAGCTGTGTTTAAATATGTAGTAAAGTGGCTCCTTGTAAATCAAGTCATAATTGTTCAGCTCTAGGTTGCAGGAGCCGATTTCAATTTTCTACTTCTCTACAGAATTCTCAGCTTTGATTAAGAGCAGAGGTATGAATAATGGGCCTCCTCCTATTAAATACACAGTCAGGAGGAAAAAGAAACAACAAAATATTCAAGATGCATTGTACAAAGTTGCAAGGTACATGTAACATTTATTTTAATACTGAGATTAAATTACAGTCCTATGAGTAAACCTCACTTATTAAAGTGTGAAATGAGAAGGATAATGAGCCTCTGTAATATCTATGTCCATCTCAGATATGTCTGTAGTGTTCAGTAACAGTACACTAGTCACTATAGCACATTCGAAAATTATTTAGATTTAGCAACTTAAGAAGATACTGATGCAAAGTTTGTCAGTGAAAGGGACAGATAAAAAGCATTTTCTCAAGCAGAACTCCCATTGAATGGCGTGTAAAATAAGTGATTTCTTACAATCTTGGCTGTGTGAACTTTGTCAGGATCTTTACTCTTCCACAAAAGGAAACTAGCTGCTGCTGATAGCAGGCAAGAGTATTTTATTTTCTGTTCAGACATGGCTGTTCAGAAATGTCTGCAACCCCATTTATCTGGTCATTGTTCTGGTTCTGTATTAAGTATGAATTATGTTTTCATAGATATCAAAAATATATCTGTATGGTGTCTAGTTCTCCTATAGTTTTGGTCTTATCTATTTTGACTTATAAAAGTTTTGCCCTAAAAGACTATGTAGACTCTAAGAGAAATTTTAGAAGCACAGTATCTTATTTCAAAAGGGTCAGCATTACTGTTATGGTTAGGGAACTTGGAAATCTCTATTTTGCTTAAATATTTTATCTGAATGTGCTTGCTTCCTGGATGATTCTGCTACAAAGTATAATTAGTGTTAAAATAAAAAAGGCACGTAACTCTAAGAGGATAGTGGTGTGGTGAGTTTGCTGTGCTCGTTAACTTCTCACTGTACCACCATGTAATATTTGTGATCTTTAGTTAACCTATATTTTATTTATCATGAAAATAAATAATGTAGGAATTTAATGAAGTGTCTAGAGGACTCTCTTTGCAGCAACTGGCTGCACTGAATTCACTGATGGATCATGGCTCCTCACTGAACAGCCAGCAGGATTCTTCAGTGGCCAACAAATGCTATTCTAAGTCTTTCATTTTCAAACAGTGGATGTAAATATGGGTGCATAGATCACTGGTCTGAAAAGGTTTAGATAATATCATCTAAAAATCAGATTACAACTTTTCTGGTGGCTGTTGGGGCTTCATCTCTTCCCTCCCAGAAGCCACTGACCGATGCCAGAGCTGTGCCAGTTTCTGGGCCATGGGCTCAGTCCCAGCTGTCTGGGCCAGCCCTGCCTGGAGAAGTGGCAGAGCTGCACATGGTGGGAAACTTCAGAAACCAGGAAAGAAGGTCTTGAGAGGGAGGGGGGGTGAGTTTTGCAAGTATTTAAAATTTTCATGCATATGCACGAACACAGAACAGCAGCACATCAGGAATCTTTGCTAGAAATGCGGTACAATTTTAGTGACAGTTGTAACAGTGTGGGAGCTTTGTGAATTAAAATAGCAACTGCTTCATCTAATCTCAGGCATCAGCATGAAAACGGATCACCTGGAGGACTCAGGCAGAGGGAGGATTGCCCTGTATGTACACACAACACAGCCACGTGTAACATAAGAAGCTTTTGCCTGCAGACAGAAAATACTTGAATAGGTGGAACAATACTGTGGCAAACCCTGTGATCCTATGAAACGTTCAAAATAATTGATTTAGTTTCTCTCCATTTTTTTTTTTTTTAAACGAAGTGGAAAATGGAGGATTTAGCTGCTTTATTCCCACTAAAGCTCACCAAGAATGTTTCACTAATTGTAATGTTACAGGGATTTGTAATTGATTTGATTGAGTTTAATTGATTTACTTCTTCTGTGGGCAGGCTTTAAAAGGAGTACCTGAATATGCCTTGGAAGCAAAGAAAATAACAGAGGCTTTGTGTAAAGTGCTTGTTACTTTGCTGTAAAATTAGATATGTTTTTCTTTAAGACAAAAGGATTAGCTTTTATCTGTATTAATTAAATTTTACTTAAGACCGTCTCGTACTTAAAAAAAAAAATTAAGGGATTTTTTAATTTTATTTTTATATTATCTTAATTAACATAGGGTTTCTTAAAGATATACACTAAGAATAGGAGTTCCTTTAAAATATAAGCTCCGGGAAAAACCTCTAAGTGTTAGAGCCACGCTTTTAAAACTTTATGTTCAGTTTAGTACCTTTTGAATATTTTCCCTTGTGCCTTAGGTTCTAGCAAATGCCATTAACAAAATCAGTGTTTAATGGCTTTAATCTCATTTAAATAAGTTGTAGAAAGAGATAGTACAATATAAAGTAAGATAAGTTGTTCTTTGAAAGTGAGGGACACAAAGAAAGGAAGCAAATAAATCGTTGTGCATATTCCTGTACACCATTTTGGTTTTGGAGCTCTCTGAGTACCATTCAGAAACTACAAGTGTTGCAAAAGAAAACACTGAGATGGTGAAGTTGTGCTTACCCCTGGTATTTATATTCTGTATCTGAATTTAGCATGTCCCACCTGCTGTCTCCTGCTATCACAGCCAGCCTTGCTCTGTCCTTTGGAAAGGAGGAATTATTATCCACGTTCCACTTCAAGCTGTGACAATATCCAGCAGAGGAGGCAGAACAAAGCAACACCCCCCACGCTGCCTGAACTCTCTCCAGGCTCAGCAGTGTCCATCCTGACCTAAGATAAAGATCACCCTCTACAAGGTCACGTGTCTGGAATCTGTTCCTGCTGTTCAGGTTCTTAATTAACCAAATGCACAGGCAGCAGTCAGGTTAACTCTATCAGATACAAGAGGTAAGACATTTTTGGTAGAGACATGTCTGTGAATTGCTTCTTCCCTTGACTGGATTTGCCAACCTTATGATATATTTTCCTGTGAAGGGTGCCAAAATGCAGAATAGAATGGTATTTCTGCAGGATTTGGAGGAAGTGTGAGTGAAACATAGGTTTCTTCTACTTGCTAGTAGTCCATAAAGCAGTGTTCAGCTTTATGTCTCAAGTCAGTAGGCACTTCTTTTTGACATAATTATACTAGTCTTGTTGCTTTACATTCTAATCAATCTGAGTTGGGCAAAACTGCAATTATATTGCAATTGTATTGACAGAGGAGAGTGATAATAGGGAACAGCAGATGAGTAACAAGCATGGTTTGTTGTTCCTTTTAATGGCTTTCAATAAGAGCACTATTTCTGTGGCCTAATTTCAAAGCTAAACTCAAAATTTGGGAGTGTCCCAATGGAAACAGAGTGAATTCTGCCATCCCTGAAAGAACATTCAAGCTGGCTGGGTTAATCAGACTGTCTTTTAAACATTCTGCCACTGTAGATGACTTAATCTGATCCTGACAGCCCTTGTAATAACAGGTGTGGTCAGTTTTAACATGAGTTCTATTGAACTCTCATTTCTCAGCACTGATGAAAATTGAGAGGTAATTCCCTTTTAGAGAGCAGGGAGTGGAACCCAAATCTGCCTGGTTTCTTTCACTGTCACAACAACTGAGATGTTGGGCTCTGTGCTGTCAGCTTCCCTTCTTACCTCAGAACTCATCCCTTTTTTGCTGCCCCTTGATGTGCCTTTAAAAGGAGAGGCAGAAGGTTACCCACATTCAGTAGTCTCAAATCCAGCACCCCAAGAGCTCCCAAGAAAATAAGGAAAGATTGATCCTTGCCAAGGATCCAGCACCCAAAGAGCTCCCAAGAAAATAAAGAAAGCTTGGATCCTTGATCCAAACCAGTGAAAGTGTGTATAGATAGTTCACAGGGTTACTATCCCAGCATCTGAGTCAGTGTTGCAGTAGCTTCCCAAGCCAGGAATGACATCTGTGTATTTGATGATGTTTGATGGAATCTTCTTCCCTAACTTTTCTGACTGTTCTTTCCAGCCCATATGAACATTTGGCATCACTTTTACACTCTGGCAGAGTGTTCTGGAGGCCACTTTGGGGCTGAGCATGGACTTGGGTTTGTTCTGCATGAGGCTGCAGTAGAAAAATGCTATGGGCAATCACTCTATTAGTTGATTGTTGGGTGGTCCATGGTCAGTTTTCCTGATTTTTGGGTTGATGTTGATAATATTTGCTTCTCTGTATTTAATGGTACATGGGCTATGGTGTTCTGAATCCATTGGAAAAGACTGGCACTTCCCTTTGAGGAACTGGGAGAGCTAAGCTGGGGATGCCATGTGGCTGCTTAGAGCTTGATTCCACTGTTAGCAGTTTGAAGGAATGAATCCAAGTGGAATTAAACCCTCCTTTTCCACTGAGGTGGGGAAAGCACTTCTTCGTGGCAGGGTGCCTTAAACGGAGGATGCTCCAGGGAAACTTTAAAATAATAACAGTCCCTATTCCAAGAATCAGCCTACAAGAGAGCCTGAAACTACTGATCTCTTTGTCTAAATAAATTTTAATTTAAACATTATCCTTGTTAAATCTAGAGGCATTCTGCTTGGTAATTCTTTAAAATGCCGTGTATCTGGTGCCACATAGTTGATGTATTGAGTGATATTTTTGATTCAGTGGGAGACATATTTGAATCAGATGGTGGGTTTGATTTACTGTAGAAGATATCTGTTTTGATAGATGATGCATCTCATTCTATATTGAATAAGCAGTGATTCAACAGGGATGTGTCTGATTTGGTGAATGAAATATCGTATCTGATTTTGATCAATTTTTCCTGTAATACACACATTTATTTTAATAGTTGATGCATTTATTTCAGTTTGAAGTGTATCAAATTCTTCATGTAATGTTCCTTCTTCTGTTGGAGTGATTTATGGATTTTACAAGTGATAGATATATATTTCAATTAAAAGTAAAATATTCATTACTGTCTGCCTTGCATTCAGAATATTCCAGAATGTCTCAAATTCTGCTCATGTAGGCGTTTGTGGTGCTCAAATGTGAGGCTTCTGTAAGGCATGAGCAAAAACATTTTTTTGGCAAAACCAGTAGTGCATTATTATTTGAAAGTAGAATGTCTTTTTGAAGAGAAACAGATTCTGTTTATGACTTGCCTGACACAAAGAGCTTCTGTGTGTGCTGCAGTTATATAAAGTGTTAATAATACATGGGTACTTCATAATCATCATCAACCAGGCTCTTGTCCTGCATGTAAATATTCAGTGAGGGTTTTCAATTAGAATAAAGACATGCAGGACTCAGCACCGAAGATTTTCACTGTTAGGATATTATTGCTCTGACTTGTTTGGTTTGGTTTGGTTTTGTGCCGTGACTTTGCTCTTTTCCTATCCAGGAACACAGTGATTTATGGAGCTTGTGATGACCTCTAATCTGTACCTGATCAAGCAGCCACACAATGCAATTTGGTATATCTTTTCAATAAAGGGTAAACTAAAATAGGTTTTGGCTGGCACCAAATTACCCTTATTTTTTTAAGTGTTTAAATTTTACAGGAGTAAAGGTCATTTCCCTGGATGCTTTTTATTGCATTTAGTGCCATGCTATGAAAGCAATCCTATTAGGTTCAGCCTTGTCTGACCTTTTGTATGTTACTACTTTTATTTAATACAAAAGAATTGCTACAAGAAGAAAACTGAGATAAAAAGATTAAATTTATTAACCACCCTGAGGCTGATACAAGATTACGTACAAGTGTAGCGAATAGAAATGGAAAGCTGGAATAGGCTTGAAAGAGCTAATCTGAAAGTAGAACTAACATTAAAAGCTGTTGCCACCCACCAGAGGTGCTCCCATGGCACAGTGAGAGGCTGGGATACTCAGCCTTCCTGTTTTTTTTCCTTCCTCCTCTCACGGTGGATGGAGGGATGTGCTGGGACTCTGGACATCTGAGTCCTTCTCGGCTGCTTGGGAGCCCGTGGCCACAGTGCGTGGTGCTACAGCCCCCAGTTTGCAGAGTGCAGCAGATAATGCAGAGCTCTTTTGGGATCTTCTGATGACAAGAGTCAGGCTTTGCTGTTTTAGAATAAAAAAACGTCCTAAGTAAGGGAAAGAGGATGAAGAGATCAGGTGTATTAAAGCTCCCCAATTCTGATATGTATGTATGTATACTACACTAGTTTTTAAGGTGAGAAGTATTTTACACATTAGACCTACAGTGTGAGATTCTCTTTATCATTTCAGAAGGAATGTGCGATCAGAGAGATGTCCTCACCTCAGCTGTGCCTGGCAGGATATGGAAAACAGTGATGAAATGACTCATCTCCTCTGATACAGGTGTAGCTTCAGGTTGACCCAACTCTGCCTTCTAGGAACTATTTCTGGATTCCCCCAGGAATATTCTGCATCTTAGTGCTGATCTTTCCTTCTGCCAGTTTTGGAAAAGGGAAAAATTAAGTGATGCTAAAACAGGTTGTCTGAATTACTTCAGGAAAAATACTACTACCTTAGTGTGTATTTCCCATTTGTTTTCTGCTTCCTTAGCACATAAACAGAATAGATGCAGGAGCTGGAAGTCATTGCTGATGCCTGTAAGCCCAGCACTGAGCTATGTTGGCTGAAGGTGAAATCTCTCTTGCATCCTCAGCAAGGTTTTTCCCCAGTTGGAATTTACTCTCTACAGTGAAAGGGTTGGGAAAATGTCTGGGACCTTGTTCTCCTCCATGTTCTGGGCCAGTTTAGGACAAGTATATATGTACAATAGAGAAAATATTATATGATGTTAAATAATAATAACTCTTCACCTTTTCATCAGAAAGATTGTTGATCTTTTTGAGAAAAATGAAATGTTGTGCTTTTTAAGTGTTCATGTGTCCACAGCCAAGCTTAATTTTCAGCTCTTGGGAAACTCTCACAGTGTTCAAGCACTTCAACATTTGTGAATTTGGATGTTTAAAATGCTCCCAAACTCTTTAATATTTTCTATTAAGTTATACTAGAAGTTCACAAAAGCTACAAGCATTCGTTTCTGCAAAAGATGAAAAGAGATGTCTACATATAGAGAGACATTCACAGATAAATAAGAGCAATACAGGTTTCAAAGCTCGTAAAAAGTTGTCATTTTGCTTTCTTCTTGAGCAGCTGGGCTATTAAATTACCTGAGTTGTGTAATGGACAATACACAGGCTGTTGAGAATTAAGTATAAAACCAAACATGTGGCCTTTTGAATGTTTTCTGACTTGTTACAACGTGTAGCACTGCATTATGCCATATCACATTGGCATGATAGGCAAGTGAAACAAGACAGTTCATGCTAATGAACAGGAAAACACAGCAGTTTGCTAGTTACCAAATTCACTTAGAGTATTTCAGGGCATTTGGAAGTATTATGGGAGAGACAGTTATTGCTGAGAAGAGCTGAGCTGTAATGAAATTAGGGATGTGAAAACCATATGTTTGCCTCTGTTTTACCAAAGCATGAAATGTTCTCTTACTGTATATCTGTATCTTCTGTCTGCTTTAAAATACAGGGTGTGCTGCAAGATGGTTTGACTAGGGTACAGGAAGCAGATCTGAATATTAATTGAAAGTACATTTAATCTCAGCATGGTTTGTTTCAGATGGGTATCTGGCTTTATGGCCTTTATACCCACGGCACATTTGTGTGTTGTTTATGAACATTATGAGAGAAAAACAACTGCAAATGTGTCTCAACCCTTTCACAATAATTGCACTTCGTAAAACATGACAGAAAAAAATTAATAATCATAAAAATTTCCATACTTACTGCTGCCAGTTCATCTATTTGGCCAAGCTTACAATGTGCAATAGGTTGGATACTTTGCACTTTAACTTGTGGTCATTTTAAATTGTTTCCTCCAACTTTCCAGGTGCACCCAAATTATCTAGGCCAAGGAGTGTTCACCAGTTTTCATAAACTTCATCTTTGTTGTCTCAAAATAGAAGCTGTTTCCAAACCATCCAATATAGCAAGGACAGCTGGAAGTGCCCCAAGGTCACATCTGTCTCTGCTGTGATCTGCCCTTCGGCCATCAGTCCCTTGAAGTGGAACAGTTTTCCCTGTGTGGTACTTGAGCTGGTCAATTCAGGAGAGGGAAGGCAGGCAGCTTCAGACAGAAACCAATTTTTACCTCCTATTAAAGTCCAAACACAAGGTAAGAAGTGCAGACAACCTTGTCATCTTCCTGTCTCAGTCACTTGCTCCCCACCCGGCTGCCTAGAGGGGAGTTCAGGGCTCCGTTCAAACTATTTATTGTCCTGCTGTGCGTTTTCATTGTTGAACTTCACGAGGGCCGGGAACACTGCAGAGGATGGGTGAGGGAATTTAGGTGCAGGGAATTAGAAGTTGCCAGTGCCTGAAAGGAAGCAGGATGGACAGTCTTCCTCTTTATGAGTGGTGGGCACAGCAGGGTGTATGACAGTCCTAAAAATGGCGATGGCAAACTGTTGAACTGGTTTTTGTTCAGTCCAGAAATGTTGTCTACTTAGATAATAAAGAAGGATATCAGAAGCATTCTTTAGATCTTTCCAAATGCCCTTTCAGAATCCTCTGAGGTACTTGAGATGGACACTATTTTCTTTGAAATTCTGAATGGTTTTTAAAATAAAAAAGTTCTGAGGCGTGTCATGCATAGAAAGGCATAAACCATGAACAGTGTCTTTTTCACTTGAAAATTTTTCTGGAGGAATGTGATAGGGTTTTGGCTTACGCAGTGGGTTAAGAAGACCAGCCCAATTCTGTTATTAAAAATGTCTTTCTAAGGTCATTCAGCATTTCTGAAATTGTTTCAAGTATGCACCAGAGCAATACAATGAATAACTATGACCCCACATTTGGGCAGTATAACATATTAGGAGGACTAAGTAAGGTTATTTAAGATAATTACCTCATTAATCTGACAAATGTGCAACAAACTTTACAAAATTTCCTTCTCATTATAATACATATTCTTTTTGAAATGTTGAAAATTGTCTGTCTAATTGGGAAGATCTTTCTTCCTGATTTGGTGTAAAGGTGTTACTGTGTAGTTCAAGCTGCTTCATTCTTTCTGTGTTTTTTGTATTTTAAAGGCTGTCTTCTGGCTTTCAAGGAACTCAGTTTTTCAATCACTATTTCTTTTTCTTGCTTCCCTCTTAATGTTTCAGAGGGGCAGAAACTGAACTTTTCTTTCTTCATCGACCTCAGGGAGCTGTATTTAGGCCTTAAATATGTTCATATTACAGCTGGAGACAACTGGTGGCTTTTAGTGCTGCAGTCATAATTACCTGGATGGGAAGTGGCAGCTCAGAACCATACAATACCACCCTCTGTCCTCTCAGTCCAAGGTGCTGTTGTCTACTTGTAAAGCTGCAAGTCTCACTTCAGCTGGACTTCAGCTTCCTGAGTTACTTCTTAGACAGGCCAAACCCTGTTCTTATTATCTGTATAAAGGTCTCTCCCTGCAGTGTTATTCTTATCTTAAATGACATACTCATTGTTAACCCCATTTCCCAAGGGAAGAAAATAAGGCTCAGACGATAAGGTTTTCACATGAAAAAATGCAGCAATTACATGTGCACAGTTACTGTATCTACACACACGGTGTCTATTATAAAAAACTTATTAAGTGCATTAGATTCTGTTTCCATGTCCATGTGAACATTTGACAAACACATTTGTGCACTGTAAAAGCAGTTGTGCACAGCTGGGCAGAACAGTTCCCAGAGAGTTCCACAAGGTCATTCAGCAAATGAATATCAAAACTGGAGCTGGATAACAGGTCTGTCTTTTATTAAGTAGAAAATATACTGTTATAAGAAGTTTCTCCGAGATTATATTGCCTGTAGAGTTGAAACAGGTTTTCCAGGCTCTTAGTGCCACTTTTCCCATTGTTCTGCCCTGAAAAAGCTCACTATGAACGGTGCAGCCGTGTCATTTCTGAAAGATGGATATATGAAGCAGTAGCATACATACTTTAATAATAAAGAACTTATTACTACAACAAAAATGTTGTTTCAGCTCTTTTTCTATGCAGCAGAACAGTGGCACCCAGTGGCCGTTCATGCAAAGATACCAGCCAGTACAATGTTACAAACTCAAATGTCAGTGCAAAGAAAAACAAAAGGAAAAAGAAATTAGCACTTGTGTGTCTCTTTTTTCTGTATGTCTCTAAATATTCCTTAAAACCCCGTAAACTTCAGACAAATTTCAAGGACATTTCATGTTCCGTGATGCACATATCTGTGTTAACTCCAGAATACATGTGTGTGCTGGTAGATGTGCATGTAATAATTCCATTTTGTTATGTTTCTTAAAATGAATTTTTTTTTTTTTTTGCTTTAAAAGAAATAACCTTTTTGCAATTTTTTTATTCATTGGGGCAATAATAACCCTGTGCTCATGATTTCATTGTACCGTTTTTCATTGTTTTTATGGATGCCTTCTAAAGGTGTAGTGTGAATTATTAGAGGGATTCTGAGGAGAGTGTGAACATCTCCCCAAAGAAATTAGGACTGCATCTTTTCCCCATGTTTCAAATGTGTGTTAGTTTTTAACTTGAGTAAAGGCATTTTTGCCTATATTTAATTTATCTTCAATGATTCCATTTGAAAAACTTTGCATGATAAGTACGTATATCCCAAATGTACATGAGAGGATTATCCATGGACAGATTAGAAATATTTTCTTCCTGGAGTGTGCAGCTATAGTAAGCTAACCCATACAATAAAAAACTTGCCGAATTTGTATCTTATGCCAAATTCTTACCAGATTTTCAGAAAATTATTCAAAACCTGTTAAAATTTCAGACAATCCAATTTTGTATGAAGCATTTGATTCCCCTTCATCACTGTGGGTAGTTTCCTCATTACAGCAAAAATATGTTTGCATTTATAAGGTTGTGTGATTGGCTTTTGATATGTTATTTTTAATGCAGGTGGGACTGTAAAATTTTGATGTACCTTGTTGCATCAATGCTACAAGTTTGGACTGAAGGG
>JAYRBT010000028.1:5849293-5864522 GCA_036023395.1 Myiotriccus ornatus | reverse complement strand
GTTATTTTTAATGCAGGTGGGACTGTAAAATTTTGATGTACCTTGTTGCATCAATGCTACAAGTTTGGACTGAAGGGCTCAGTAGGTTAGTCCAAAGGTATCCCTTTTTCTTCTCTCACTTCCAAAATGTAGCAGAAGTAGAACAGGCTGCTAAGGGAGTGTCCTAAGCTAAGCTGTCTTCACCCTGTTTGGTTCACTTCTGACCCACTTGATGGTACTGTGCATTTCTCTGAAATAACCTGTTGCTTCCCTAAGAGAAGTGTTACACGTGTGCAGTTGCCACACTCACCTGTTTGCTGTGAGAATGAAGGTCACTACCAGAGATGCTGACGACTTTCAAAAATCTGAATGTGCAGGTATGTGTAGGAAGTGTTTACTTGATGGCAAAAACCAAAAGGAAAGGTCAAAGGAGGTAATTAACAAGTCATGGAACTTATTGTCTGGAATAGTTATTCACATCCCCTTGTCTCTCCATTGTAGCCATGAATGTTACGGCTGTGGAAATCTTGTCAAAAGACATAGTTCTGAATTAATGGACAGTACAGACCTGCCTGATCAGCCCTTCAGTCCTGTGTTGAAATGAGCTCAGTACTTGGTGGACTAAGCTGGGCTTACAGTTAAAAACTTGATTACTAGAGGACTGGACTCCTGTTGTGGAGTGAGTTTCCAACAGCAGTTGTCTTTCTGTCTGCGGTTCCATTTTAAATCAAGGAAATAATGTCTCTAAAAACTGGTTTGATTTTTCCTATGAAAAATCTAAGTTTCAATGTTTAAGATGCTCCACCAAACCCCAGTTTCTTATCAGAAAATAACCAGCCATCTCAGCATATAATCTCTTCCAGTTCATATGAGGGCTATATGCAGTCAGTGTGAGTAAAATGTATAAGTAACTTTTGTGTCTATCTAAAGATTTTGGGCAGTCACTCTATTACAGATAATGCACAGGTAGGCATTTGGTCCGTATAGGCAGAAGATCTACTGTCTGTCTATTCATGGCCTGAACCTAAAATAGATGGTGGGTAAACCATGTAAGTTTTATAGCAATAAAAGAATTTAATGCATTAAAGAGCTTGTTCTTTCTAGGCTATATAATTTTTCTAATTTTAAGAAAGTTTAACAAGCTAAGTTCGCTTGCTTGAATGTTGGAAGCAAAGTCAGTTTGATGTTTGAATTGGTAATGGTTTCTTAGCTGGAAAACTCATATCTGATGTTGAATTATTCTAAATCAGACAATAAAAATGATTTGAAGGAGAACTCAGAAATAAAAAATAAAAAGGGTTTAAATAAGGCATGTTTAATGTCCCATGAGTCAACAAAATTGCTCTGTGGTTTAGACTGATTTTATATTATTAATAGGACTGTACAACAATCTCTTGCAAATCCTTTATTCCATTGATAATACCTTTTTCCTAGTGCAAACATAGAAAATACGCATATAGCAGAGGATGATAATAATTGTGAAATTAAGATCTAAAAACTTGAAAAACTCCAGGTATTCAGGATTTGATTAGAATGTTCAGCTACCATGTGAGTAATTGCAGTCAGGCATGCCTTCTGTGTGCCTTTTCTTCTTGACTTGGAATTTTCCTTCTTCCCTGAGAACAAAAAAAAGATTAAAACTCTGAAGGATGAAAAAGTGGAATTGTTCAAAAGTGAACAGTTTGTCAAATACAGTCTCATAAAATGGATTAAAAAGAAATGCCATTAATAATCTTTTTAAAGATGGGGTGCAAGTCCCTTGCACCCCTTTGTTGAAAGCAGCACTCGAGCAAATATCCAAAAGCTTTCCCAAGACTGGGAAGTGTAAGCGAAGGGCGTTGCCTTTGAATCATCTCCTCTGAGGTTTTTCTGAAGCTGTCGTTTTCTTACAGATTTCTCATGCTCCCACTGAGTATTGGAGGCTGATGAAATGAGTTCAAGGCTTTGGATGGCCAGCTGTAGGAAATCGAAGAGTGAGGAGGGAGGCTGGCCTGCTGGGGTGCCCACAGCAGTGTTTGTGTGTGGGGAGACGGGGAGAGGATTGTGCTCATCCTTTTAAAATTGTTGCATGCGACAGAAGACTTGGTCCTGCAGTCGCCCAGCCCCCAGCCAGTGGCAGATGTGCAGTGCAGAGGGAGAAAAGAGATGTGAATCTCTTTGCAGAGAGTGGAGGTAGCACTTTGGCCATAGACCTGTGAGAGTGTGCTCTGGAAGTTCAGGGGCCAAGAGAATCCAAGAGCAGGGAGTACTGGAAATTATGTGAAGAATAAAGTAGATAATTTAATGTACAGATATTAGAGAATAGGCAGGAACACGAGGGGAACAGAGGGTGAAATGAAAAGGAAATAGTTGAAAGATAGATGAGCTGTTTAGCACATTGACAGAAAGGGATAGGTTTGAAGTCCCTCAAGACTTTTAGATTCACCTGAGAAGGAGAAGATTGACAGACCTTTAAGAAAGAACCTGAAAGAAGGGCTTGAACTTGTCCTTTGTTTTCTTGGGAGCTGGCTACCTGGGTCTAGGATGGAGTTTTCAGTGTGTCTGGAGAACTGAACTAATTAATGAGGTGAGGCAAAGGTTCAAACCTCCTGAATGTACTGAGGAAGAGAGAAAGGCCTGAACTCCTGAGAAACCCGATCGTGCCATCTGTGAGGGAGAAGTTCCCTTTAGATTCTACATGACTCTGAGATGCACTGAGAATTTTTTTACAAGTACGTCTTGATTTGTGAGACTGAAAAAGAAAACATGACCAATGAAAAAAGAAGGTGCAGAAAACTTTCTTTTAGTATACATACTTAAAGAAACACTGCTTGCACCATCAGAAACCCCTGAGAAGGAGACATGTATTTCTATATACTCCGATGTTAGAGGTCACAGCCCATCTTTTCTTTAGCAGCTTACGAATATATTGTACACCCATGTGGAAACCCTTGTAGATGACTTAGCAGAATGGGTACCATTGGTTCTCATTTTTGTAAGCTGTAAGTCTTTATCCTCCCCCATCCATCTCAAAAAACTAAAATAACAAGTGAATTCATCTAGGCCTTTAGGCCTTTGCATTGCATGAAGTGTAAGAACTAAGCAGTTAACATTTGTAAAGCATATAATACAAATTTTAAGGGCCTTCAGAATGCATACACTGCTCTGCTGAAGCTGTGTGCATTGAGTTGGGCTTTATTTGAAATATTTTTTTTTTGTTTGGTGCTTTTTAAAGTTGGCAGCAGTAGAGTGATCTTGTTCAGGCTGCTGGATCCTCTCTTGTGGCAGCAAGAGAGTAGGAAAAACTGGAGAGGGCAGCAGCAGAAGATTACTTCTGCAAAGTTTGTGATTAGACTTAAAATCTGTGTTTAAAAAAACTGGCTTGTGTGAGCAAGGTCACTAAAATGAATTGCTCTATCTCTATTCTTTTTAAGTTAGGCTTTTCCTTTGTTAAGAAAAGAGCAGGAAAAAGAACCTTCAGAGCAAAGGTCCCCAGAGATATTTGTTGGTTATCATCAGCTATGATGGATCTGGGTATGGCTGACAGCAAGAACCATCAGACTCTGCAGCTTCCCACCCTGCAGAGCCACTGTAAAGGAATGCCCACATTTACTGCCTCTCTTTTGCCATCAGCACACTGTCCCCATCTGCAGGACACCTCAGTGCCCAAGCCAGCCCTTGGCAAGGGTGGGGGAGAACATGCTGCCTGTGCCCTCTGTGAGGGCTGGGACAACTGCCCTGATACACAGGAGACTGTGCTAGAACTGAATCCTCTCCTTCAGACAGGCCCTGAACTCATCTGGCTTTGCAGGGAGAATCAATAGATGTCAATAGAGATTTTGTTCTAAATCCTAAAGGTCAGCCCTGGGCAGTGTAATGTGTTTCCTTGAGGAAACAAATGAAAAATTTTCACATGGAGAGGTGACTTACTGTCTGTGTGGCTATCCAGGAGGTTTGGGGCTTGTATTTCCTTTTGTTATTGAAAGCTGAGAAAGATGCTTATTTATATTTCTGCAAATTAGGATGACAGTGCCTATACAAGGAGACCTTTTTTCCCCTCAGATGACTCAGAAGACACAATGTCTGCAGTGACTCAATCTCAATGTTAAAGCCTCTCTGTTGTCATTCATGGCATGTTCAATAGAAGTGATTTATTGCCTGTCTGCAAGTCAAGACACTTGATCATTATCATCTTCCCCCCCCCTCACATCAACCTTTTCCCATCTTATGCAAGTCCAAGCTAATTTAGATAAGGTCAAGATCTAGGCCACTCCTCAAAAGTTTTTAACGTGGCTTTGCCTTCAGGTCCTTCCATCTCATTCTTGAAACATCTTTTGTAGTATCCCCAAGGCAGAGCTGGAAGAGAAGGTTAGTGGATAATTCAGTAGTTAAGCTATCCTCCAATATTTGATATGCCTCCAAGGCATTACATTTTTGCTTGTATCTGTTAAATTGCTGGGAGCTTTCATCAGTGGTTAATTATCTTTATGAAATATGTGGGGTTTGCAGTGATGCAGAACTTTGAAAGATTCTCCTCACATTATCATTCTAAAGGTGGACAAATAAATATTACAGGTTTATCTCCATAGTCTTTGGAGTTTGTGTATATGTATGTGTGCAAATAAATATATGATTATGTGGAATAGCAAAACAAATTGAAAGGCTGTTTAACCGTTCTTGTACATGGGATACGAACTTAACTCATCCCTTCCCCCATTAGCTATGAATGCAGAAATCCTCTCTGAATATTTCTTCTCGTGTTTAGTGTGAAAAGCGAAGCAGGAACAAGATTTTTTAAGGATTTTTTTTTTCCCCAAACCATCCCAGCAGACATTTTCTGAAAAGGATAATCCATCTTAAAACATGTTGACTTGCAAATTCGTCATGCCCCTGGCAGATCAGGAGAATGCTGCAGCGACTAAAGAGCCACCAGATACAGTTCTTTCCTCCAGCAATATCCAGGGGAATTTCATGGAGCTGGAGGTGGGCTTTGTGAGCTGCTTTGCCCGGCCAGCTGAGTGCAGAGCACAGGACGGGCAGTGTGAGGGACAGAAACAACCATCTGCACTCTGTGGAACAGCAAGGGACCAATTGCTATAAGCATTTTTTTTTGCCTTAAATCACAACTTATGAGGAGGATGAGTGTTCTTTGTGCATATTCCTGTCCTGCTCAGCAGAGAACGATGTCTGTGTATTTACTGGGTTAAATTCTTTTTAAATATGTCAGTCAAAGTCTCTTAAAAACATATATTTCTCCAGACTGATTTGAAATTTTTTTTTTTTTCAGTTTCTGATGATATCTTACAGAAAATGAAAGTATCTTATTCATGCAGCTACTTAGTATTTTCCATTCCATTATAAGAAGGCTAGCATTGCTCATATCACCACTGGGATACTGAGCAAAATCAATATGATTTTAATTACTAGTGACCTGTGCTTCTGTTATCTAAGACTTCTGTTGCATATACGTTGAACCCGAGGCAAATTTAGGTATCACTGAATTAAGTTTGTTTTGTGTTTGTACTGAAGGTTTTGTATCCCAGGAGAGCAAGCTGGGCATGGCACTTAGTGCTTGGCTTAGTTGACGTGGTGGTGGTGCTTGGTCAAAGGTTGGACTTGATGATCTTGGAGGTCTTTTCCAACCTTAATGTTTGTATGGTTCTCTGACTGTAAGATATATGGTGAGATTGTCTGATACTTTCTTTGGAATGGGGCTGCACTGAAGGACTACACTGCATGTGAACAGGGGCCAAACCAGGGAGTGTGTGCACTCTGAAGTCTGGAAGACCCTGAGTCATGGCTGGTAGAAGTAATTAGGAGCAGGTAGAGCCAGAACCTGAGGTACTGGGGACCAGCAGGCTGCTTCTCAGGAAGCAGGCTCTGGGTTGTTTGTCTGTAAGCAGCTTAAATGATGTACTGCTTTGCACCTCTCCAGCGCCTTCATTTCTGCAGTAGGGCTGGGCTGGGCTGCCAAGGCCGTCCATCTGAGGACCAGGAGGCTGTGGGGGTCATCATGGCTCACCAGAGGATTATCAGCCTAGTCCATGTAAGGCAGAGATGGACCACTAATACAGGGACACAGCACTGGGCTTTCTGCCACCTTAACTCCACTCCTATAAATTGCAAATCTGAACAATGGCTGAGCAAGCAAGATTATCTTTGCTTCAGCTTGCTGGATGATGAGCATGTAGATACATATTCTACTCAGCACATTTGAGAATAGCTGAATTTCTGCTCTTTCCTATTCTGTAAATCTGCAGAGTCATACCCTAAATCCAGACTTTGCCTAATGCTTTTCTTTTTAGTTCAAAGAACTGCACTGAGTTAATTTGCTTTTCTCATGCTCCTCCTTTTTATGATCATTCACGTGGTTCTCTTCTGCTAGTCAGTTCCTCAGGGGAGAGTAGGGGAAGGAATACACTTCAAAGTTTTATGAGGGTACACTCACAGAAGCTTAATATTAAATTTAAACTTGAAGATGTGCATGCCAGAATTGCCCTCCTTCATTTCTATTCTACTGTGCAGCTCTCTGACTCTGGAGTATTGAACATGCCAAGAAAGTTCAGAATGTGGCTTAATTTTTAGGGAAACTGTCTGCTTAAAAAGGCAATGTACCTGAGCTTGAAACGAAATACTAGTGGAAATTCTATGAACAGAAAGAAAATACATGTCAGATAAATTATTCATTTTGAATTGTTTGCCTTTGGCTGCTTAAATGGGACAAAAGTATCACCACAAAACCAATCACGTTTTGCAGTTAGTTTTGAACTTATATTTTTAATTTCAATATTTGTCTTATAAACTGCTAGGTGTTTTTGTGAGAAAACTTGTGAATTCGGCTTCCAAACTCAATCTCAGCAGTGAAAATTATTTAAGAATGAAGTTATAATGCTATATTTTGAAAGGAAAGACCTCATCCTGAGGCTGAAATATCTCTCTAGCAACTGGGAATAGTGTTAAGCTTGCCAAGAGTTCCTTGTGAAGCAGATGGAGAGGCAACTAACAACTTTGATGAAATCTTGTTGGCTAAGCCTTCTGAGTACCCAGAGAGCTCTCAGAGTTACCTGCAAATTAACTTGTTCCCTGCCCTGTATGAAAATATCCTTCACTCCTGTCAATGTCTGGTACAACTTCGCACCCTTCCCCCTCCCTGTGCAGAACTGTTTGCTCTGAACACACAGTTTAACTCTCAGTTGTCTCTTCATGTGTTTAAGAGTGATTACAGGTCTGTCACTGACTCCTGGAGAACTTTGATGGCCTTGTGTACCTTCTTTCTTACAGGCTTTATGCTTTTTTTACTGTTATTCAGAAGACATCCAAGAATGTGATAATTAGTGCCTGCATACATTTAATGACTATGCAAAACAGTATCATATATGGCTGCATGTACTGAAGGATAGAAAAGGCAAATGTTTTATTGTTGAGTGAAACTGGTTTGCTGAATGCAGAGAAACAGCCTTGGACTCTGCTGGTGTTCTCAGATGCACAACATGATCAAAAGCTGATTGTAAGATGATGGTATCAGTCTGTCTTTTCTTGCTGCTGGTGGCTTCTGAATATAAATCACAAGCTGCGTGTGCTTTGGCTGATCCTCTGTTCCCACAGTGACCTTAGAGTAAATGTATTGTTTTTTCATTTATATTTAACAGCAGATGAAAGTATGTTGGGGCTTGCTTCCCTACCCGCACAAACTAAATCAATATTTCACACACATTCTGTGTTAGCAATTAGTTGTTCATGTAATGTCTGTTTATAGAAGTTACCACACCATCCTCCATTCTGTTTGTTTCGTATTCTCACAAGTGTTAAACCAAAAAAAGCGGGATCAGAAGTTTGTTTAATTGACACTGCTTTATTTTCTTTTGCAAGAAAACTGCCTGTACAGAAAGCACACTGTGAAGTGAGTAGATGTGTAGGTATAAAGTCATTGATGCTCTCCCTCTGCTTCCACTCTATGGGACTGAGTCTACAGACTTGAGTCTGTGTGTCAGTTTAATTATTAAGGGCTTCTCAGTCCACAAAGCCAAATTATGCTCTTTGATATGCAAGGATCCCCTCCTCTGAAGCTCTGAAGCTCGAGCAACCATAGCTAGTCAACTGGATGCAGGTGGCCCTCAGGGACTGCAGTGTTCACAAGCCCAAGAGTGAAGGCAGCGTGTACTTTTGGAGTGGGTGGGCTTTGGAAATTGCAAGGCAATGTGTTCCTGCTGGAGGGAAGAGTGGCATTCCAAACCTGTCTGGAGAGCACAGGAGGCCAAGCCTTGCAGGCAGCTTTGAGAGGCACAGCCTCCAGCCCGTGAATGTTGGGCATAGTCAGTGCTGGTCTCCTTGTGACTCAGGGCCAGACGACAGCACGTCACAGGAGGGACAGATGGTGAGAGGAGCCCTTTTCTCCTGCAGAATGTGCAGGAAAGGGTTGGGGAGCAGAGAGAGGAGAGGTATGCAGCTGGTGTTTTGCAGATCACTTATTTTGATGTGACTCTGAATTTTATTCCTCTGTGTTTAAAAAGGGAAATAGGTAATACTCAGTGTAAAAAGCAAGATATGTATTGTCAGATAAAAGTATGAGCTGGACACAAGAGGAAGACAGGGAATAGACATGCAGGCAATAATCAAGTATCTGAAGTAGTATTCTGCATCATTGCGGTGTTTCAGTTTTCTTTTGTGAAACAAAATGGCACTTTTTGGTCTCAAAATTGACCTAGAAGCATTAAATTTATTGAAATTATTTTTAACAGGAAATATATAAATATATATTTTCAAAACTATTTTTCACTGAAACCAATTTGACAAGTGAGTACTGTGTGGACAGAAAGATTTCTAATCTGTATGGAAAGTAAAAATTGTTGATGGAAATAAATATTATTCATTCCATGAAAGGAAGTAAGAGATTTCTTTTCAACTTTAAGTAGAAAGAAAGCTGGCTTGGTAAAGTCATTATTTTCTTAAAAATGCATTCAAGATTAAATTATGAGTAAGTGCTAGTTGAGATTGTTGATTAATTTCAGATTCATTTAGAAGGAACATTTTCAATGAATACAATGAAATTATGATGCAAGCTACTTGGGTCCCTTTATGGATCTTTAATTTCTAATGAAATATTTGAAAATTCTTAACCCTTTGCTGAAAAATTTGCCCCCAAAATGATTTTAGATTGACTAAGTACAGTGTTTTTGTAATTTCATTAAAAAAACCCAAAACACAGGGTTTAAAATAAATAAATAAATAAATAAATAAAAGAAGGCCCTTTTCCCCTCCCCACCTGTGGTAGCTGTGTAGTCGATTGCATTAACACACTCACATAATTTTTCCTACTATTTCTATGTCTGTTATCTCTGTACCTTCACATTTGCTCATGCCTGCTCTGGCTCGAGCTCCAGTGTCAAGGTGGTTTCAGTCCAGACAATACTGTGAGCCCTTCTGCTGGAATTTCCAAAGAACAACTTCCCATGGAAGAGCTCTCAAGTAGCAGAGAGGGAATGTAGGGCAAATTAGTCCTGGCAGTGTCACCACTATTTTAGGACAGAAGAGCTAAGGACGAGGAGAGGGTTCACACGACGCCGTGTGGAACGGCCCCACCACAATCCTGCAGCCTCTGCCGTTCTTTAGAGGCAGTTTGTGATGACACTGCTCTGTTCAGCACTTGCTGGATGTCTGCACGTCCCACTCCCTGGAAGAGCAGTTAGGGTTTGATCCCATCTGGCTCACCCCGAGTGCCTGAGGTGCGTGCACATCACGGCTCTGTTGTCTGAAGGCCGTGTGTTCTGTGCCAATCTGTTGGCAAAAGAGAAGTCTTTCCCATCTCATGCTAATTCCTACAGCTGCAACCACAGAGAAGCATCATGCTCTGAGCAGGCAAATCGATCTCTCAGAATGGAGGCAATTTCCTGTTTTCAAGAGCCTGTAATAAGATTAAGAAAAAAAAAAAAAAAACCACACAAATTTAGTAAATTCGCTAAGGAGATTATTGAACTGAAGTCAGACAAATTCGAAAGTGCATTTTCCTGTTTGCCACAGAACTTTCAGTTATTAGTTTGCCAGGTCTGATCTGGAGGAAGCTTTCCTGCATGTTTGGCATTTTCATTCTTTAGACGAAAGGTACAAATGTTGATAAATGGAAAATCATATAGAAATATACATACAGGTCAAATAGCTGTTTATCTCCTGGAGAAAACAAACTAATCTACTCAAGATACAGCAGATTCCTCAGGTGATGCAAAATATCCTGAATGTACCCCAAGTCTGTGGAATTACACTCAGCTAAACCTCAGCTGTGGCTTTGGCTCTGGCATACAGGCAAAGATTTACCTACTGGAAGCCTGAAGCCTTCTGAGAAGTTGAGCTTCCCATTAGAGTGGCATCCCATGGGGCTTTAACTTGAATTCTGAAAGGTTTTGAGGTTGTAATGGAGCAACTCTGTACGGCATCACCTCATTCCTGGTTCTAAGCACTCATAATTTCTTCCTTAAAATCTAGTTCCTTTGTAGGTGACATTTTCAAACAACAGTTTTTGATTGATATTCGTATTTGCAGTTACCCAAGCTGAGAATGGGTAAAGAAGGAGTGAAGGTTTCAAAAGCAATGTTGGAAATAGCTGAATAAATAAGGAAAGTTTGGAAAAAAAGTATTTGCATATACTAAATATTATGTCAAGTGAAATATATACTTCACATTTGTGGGCTTTTCTCACAAAGGAAAGCTAAAAAACCCCATACAACACCATATATTGCACACACTTTTCTCTGTTAAATAATTTGTCCACTATAGCATAAATCATATGTAAAATTGTGCCCATGCTTATTCTTTTCTCCATGATTTGGTCAGAGCTGGTGTAGCGTGTGAATCCATTCAGAGGGGGAAGCTTGTGGATAATGTGTCAGGTAAGCTGTTACCTGACACGTATCATGGAGTTCATATGACACTTGGCCTTATATTCGCCACTCCCCGTGTTTCCTGAGAAAGCTGGAAGCATTCCTTCTGACAGGGAGAGTTGAGAGGGCTTGGACCTTTCTGCCTGAGATGACCCTGCAGTTCCCGTGGTCTACAGAAATGCTAAATTCCCTTGAGATAAAAGCAGGCTGCTCAAAAAGCCCTGTCTTTCTTCCAGATTTGTACTCTGCTTCTACTTTCTTTCCTGAAGGATCCTGTAAGGATTTTTGCACTTTTCCAACTGCACTTGCAGAAGCTTTATGCTGCCTTGCTGGCAGGAATCTCAAAACAGCAGGTGCTTCCAGTGTGGGCTTTGCAGCGGGTGCTGACCTCTGTACTCCCCTGCTCCTGGCTTAGCTACCTTAAACCAAGTTTGCAGGAAAATATAAACCACAGAAGTAGATTTTAAATCCATCACACGCTCTCCAGCAAAGCAGCATTTGATTACAGCTTGCTGCAAGTGAGATGAGCCCAGAGCCCATGTGGGTTGGGAGTGTTTTTTTCTGGCTCGCTGTTTCTCTCCTGCAGTATGCGAGGGTCCTCCTAAGATGCTGGATTGCTGATGAACTCAACAGTGAATTCTAAGTCTAAAAAAATCAACTCAGAATGAGGCAACCATTGTTTGGTTTTGTTTCTTTGAGATGTTTTTGTCTTTTAATTTATTTCCCCTGGAATAAGGGAAGGATTATATCTACTCAGCATATGTATCCTGTTACCCTACAGCTCTTATTTTCAACCTTCATTTTACCAGGCTGAAGTTATGGAGAGTTAGCCTTTGTCTTGAGAAGGTGGTAAGTTATTCATCAAACAATTATGCATTTCTACCAATACCAAGCTTTCCAAGATGCTAAAAACCCTTTGGTACCCGGGACAAGCTCCTGTGTAAGGATGGCTGGGTAAATCAGCATTAAGCCTTGTCTGCAGGTACATCACTGCCTCACTCGACCCAATTTCTCACAATACTGGAGAATTTGTGATGGATCACAATAATTTTTTAACATTATCTTGAGGTTTCACTGACTGGTGTGTAGCTGAGCCTAAGAGAAACATTTTTACTGAACAATGTGAGAGCAGAGGGCTACTATTTTGGTTTTGTTTACTCAGTTAGTACACCAGCAAGTCAAAGTACTGTCAAGCCCCCACAAAGATCCAGCTGGTGAGCTCGCCTGGTAGGTTTTCTGTCTGTCACACAACTGTCAGTGTGTTCATTAGGCTTGTTTCAAAGAAAGGGCTCTAAATGTAGAAAGAAAACCATGCCACTGGGTTCAGTCAGTGTGAAAGGTTGGCTGCACTTTTACTAGCTACATGTTTTATTGTGTTACTGACCTACTTTAGTTTTCAGTTTTTTGGGTTTTTTTAATAGTAATTTTTGGTTGCCATTAATGCTGCAACTATCCTCCGTGGGAGCATTTAACCATGAGAAATGCACATAGAAAATTGCTGGAATTTAAATGAAAGATATAGCATGCAGAAAAGTAATTTGATCAGGAAAATTTTTCATATCCTTTCATGGGTGAAAAATACTGAGTGCCAATTGGTTTTTCAAAGTTCAGGTTAAATTCATATCACGATGCCGGAGGAATACAGTATATCAGTTGTAAGGGAAGATGAGTTATAGCTCAAATGGTGATTGTGTCAGATAAATGGACAGTATCTTGAAGGTTGCTTATAAGTATTGGTAAGTATTTATTGCTATACTTTATCATTAAGGGAAAGTCTGGGTGAATATAGATCCATCTTTACATACTGTGCTCCAGTACCTTCCTATACATAGTACAGGCAGTAAGAAGATTTATTGGCAATAATGACTGGTCTGTTCATGGGAACAGGGGGAACTCTGAGAGATGAATGACTGAAAAAAATGTAAAAGGGGTATACTGCAGTCTGTCCAGTTATTAGCAAATGCATGCAGAGTTGCTCCATTTAATTCACTTTGCTCTAAGGGGGAGTCATTTCCAAGAAGCAGCCCAAAACCTTGTTATAAACCCTTCTGGAACAGCTGCTCAGCCCCTGCAGAGCACAACGAGGCAGCCTCCCCTATTTACAGAGAACAGAGTCCTGCTAGACTCCAATTTGCTCTGTGGTAAGCGCTGACCTCAACACCCACTGGGAGAAGGGAATTTGAAACTCAGAGTCACTCAGCACTGTGGAGGATTAAAGGTTCCAGTTTCACTCCATTTAAATGCATGCTCAAACTTTTTTTGGTACCTTGAATTAGATTATCAAAATGGAATTAAATTTGAGGACACTGAAATTTAATGTGAAATGGAACTCTTATTTTCTTGCCTGCCTCAATTATAACAAAAAGACCCCTGTGCTTTTTGTACTTTCATGGCAAGTGCCCAATGTGAAGAAGAAAAGACTATAAGGAAAATTAAGAGCTTCCCTTTGCTGGACTCCCCAGTAGCTCTCTAACTTTGAACAGATTGGTATCCACAGCTCCAGCTTCAAACCCTGAAAGAAAGTGGCTTTGTCTGATAGTTTTATTATATGTTTTTAAACTACGTGCAATGAAAGAAGTGGTGATTTAGTGGTTCTGCAGTGCTTTACTGACTCAAGTTCAGATTATAACAGACTGCTAACCCCTATTTCTCACCTGTAACTCCAACCCATAAATTATAAACACGTTGGCACAATCGTTAGATTATTATTTTTTTATAGCTCTCAATTTACAACTCTGGCTGTCCTTGAGCTGGTTCTTTGTATTTGTTACAGTCTCCTGAGGGAGGATTCATTGACTGGTGACTCCACATTTTAGCTCAGAGAAAATTCAGTCTCATTGTGGTGTCTTCAATTTTTCACAAGACCCTACTGTTCCTCATTGATTATGTACTGAGGATTAATTATGCTGTCACTTAATGTATTTACATGCTTGGACAATGTATTGGCTCACCTATTCTGGTATGGTCAGCATTTTCTCCTGGTATGGGGCATGCTTCTGTTATTAATTGCTGGAGGAGCAGCATATTGCCATTAGAATGGATGGAAGGGGTTGGTTAGTAAAGCTGTATTTATTCCCTTCATAAATCTGTGAAGATATTTCCCACTTACGACTCTGAGAACTGGGCTGTCTACATCTTTTGCCTTGAAGGCATCAAAAATATTGGTGTTTCATGAAAGAGGATTACTCTCCAGGAGGTTGTTTTACACAGGTCAGTGCACTGTCCAGAGAAATGTGATATTATGCAAATCTGTTTTTTCAAATACACAATGAACGAAGTGGGATCAAATATGGGAAATGTGTGACATGGATTCATACTTTTAATAGTTGGAAATCTCTATCATTCATCTGGCATATCTTTAAAGACAGCAAGATGGGTGGATGTTAAATGTATAATTTTAAATGTTTCTCAAAGAAATTCAGAAAGAGAAAGTAAGATTTAAAATAGACTAGGCATTTTGGTGTATTGAGAATACAGTTCAGAGCTTAACCATTCACTCTTCCAAGAAATCACTAAAGAACTAAAAGAGAGGACATGCCAGGAGGTTTTCTCCATAAAATGCTGTGCCTTTGGAGGGGACAGAATCGTTGTTGCAGTTTCCTTCACTTGCCTCTCCAGAGGCTGTTTAGGATTAGCCCCCAGATTGGTGGGAAAATGCTAGAAAGCCAGTGGCATTTACAGAAAAGGTGTCAAGCCAGTTCCCCCCGAAAATGTAACATTTCCATACTTAGATGTATAAACTTCTTACTATTTATGCAGGATGGACCTTCTGTGAAAAAATGGTTCCTGTCCATGATGGGAACCGTGAGGGAAGCGCTGGGATGAAATGTCATTGAGACATCACCTGACATGATGCATTGCCACTAAAATCACACAGGCACCTTGAGAACCATATGGCCCAGAGGACTGAGTAACAATGGCAAGTCTGAACATTTATTCCTCTCAATCCTTCCAGTAAGTCCCCTTTTTGGGCCTCTGGACTTTTGAAATCCCAGGAAAAGGGAATTCTGCTACATGAAAAGTGTGAGCATGTGAGCAGATACTGCAGAAATGTGTTCTGAACATTGGCTTATTAGCTTGGTAATAAATAAATGTTGTATAGAGGCTGAAGTCAGAGGTCAGGAGGAGGCACAGCTTTTCTTCTACTGCAAAAAGCAGAAAATCCACCACTAATGGGGTTTTTTCCTGATTTGGGTATGTAATAGTTCCTTCTTGGGTGTTGCAGCAGATGGTTTTCGTGTGTTTAAATTCTTTGTAGCCATAAATCCCTGACTAACTGAATCCCTAATCCTCCTCTTTGGTTTACCTAGTAAAAGATGAAGTTATGAGACGAGAAAGCACTCTGAATTATCAAAATAATCCTAAAAGCTTCTAGGTCTGTGACATGCAGAAAGGGGAAA
>JAYRBT010000028.1:5824130-5849193 GCA_036023395.1 Myiotriccus ornatus | reverse complement strand
TAGGGGAGTATTTTTAGCTGACTCTATTGTTTGTTGTCTCGGTGTGATGCTGCTTGTGTCCAGTGGTGGTTGTGTTAGACATTTGAATGTTACAGGTGTGATGTTTCACACAACATCAGTCAGAGAAAATAGGCAGGGCTCCATTAAGCAGTGAAAATAGTGCAGCTTGGGCTGAGTGTGCTCAGAATTGGCTGGTGCAGTCATCCCCACACTGATCTCATTTTCACAGGAATTCACTCTGAATGAGGTATTTCTTCTCATCCAGTATTTGTTAAACACTCGAATCATTCTAAGGCTGCTCTTACATTTAGAAATTACACTTGTTTAGCAGTGGTGTCTGTCAGCTGGTTTTCTCCCACTTGTGGACAAACCTGTGGCTGGGGGCCTGGGGCAGCGTGTCTGGCAGTGAAATAAAGCACAACTCCTCTGCACTTACACTTGGAATGTTTCCTTGGCTGTGGAGATTTAATGTGCAAATACAGATCTCCAGGGACTTCTTACTCGACACCTTGGTGTCAGTGATCTGACATGTCTCATTTGAACATTCTGTGAACTGAGTGAGTTTTTCTAGGATCTAAGGCTGATGTCAAGGCCAGACCAGATAATTAATTAATATTAGCCTAAATTTGATATTCTTATTTTAAGGCACACACTTCTGTAACAACTCAGTAGCTTTTGCATGAAGATGTCACATATCTGAGACTCTCATAGTGTGTTTGGTACTGGACTTTCTGTGTGTTCAGTAGCTGCTCAGCTGTAGCTGGGTGGGTGCAGTGCCAACACCGTGGCTGTGAGCTCTGAGACACAGCACCCAACCTGACTTCACATCAGGCCGTACCATGCTGTGCTGCTCCTGGCTGGACATCTCTGGTTTGTGAGTCTTATGTCAACAGACAGATCTGAGGTCACTGTTCAGAACCTTTAAATTGCTGGCCTCATATCAAGGCAGATATTTCCCATGCTTGTATTAGGACACACTCTATTTGGACTTCACGAAATTAAGATTTCTTATATTCAGAGAAGTGCAGGATTTACGTCAAGCCACGGTTCTTTATGAGATCACTCTCCACCTTGTTACAGGACTGCTGTGAACCATTGGATTTCTGAGGTCTCTGCCTCGCAATCTTTCATACTACTTTGATATCGAGGTGCAAGCCTCTTTTTGTTGTCATTTCCACAGTAACTTTAGGATACTGTGCTGATATTAAACCACCAGTTTCAGTAAGAGTTGCTGCTCTGTCTCTCCTGTTGCTGTGTGAGTATGAAGGCAGAAAACTGAGTCATCATCTCATATAAAATGGATTGGTGACACAATGTGCGTGTGGTGTCAGTCTGTCTCACATGAGAACAGAAGTGTGTGTGAGGGAACAGCTTCAACAAAAAATTAACTATGTGATGGTACTAGTCTTACATAATTCCTGGGCTAGACCTAATGTGTGATCACGCCAGTCACTTAAAGGGGAAATTAGTGAAAAGGAGGATCTTGTAGGAACTGCAAGAAAAATTCTTTTTCTTCTTATTTCTAGGGATGGCATTGTCACTGAATATGGGAGAATTCTGGTAGGTGCACAAGTTTTAGGTGACATTATCGTTTTACCAAGAGTGATATAGTCCAGTTAGAATAATTCAGAACAATAGTTCAGAACATTGAGTATCACATGTGACAATGTTCAAGAAAGGATTGATCTGGAAGAGAAATGTTTGTTCCCTGGAGAGACCTGAAAAAGGAGGAGGAGCAATCGCTGTGAGTAAAAGAGGGAAACCCAGGGACACTGCATGCCTTAGAAGTTTGGGAGAAAGGTGAGAATGGGAAGAGTATTTAGATCTTTGTGTGGGAAAAGCAAAGGACAACTGCAGGAAGACAGCTGTAGCATTCTGAAAGCTTATTCCGCACAGTAGGATTAGCTCCATGCAGTTCACTGAACAAGAGCAATGCATTGACTGCACGACAAAAGCAGCCTGTGGTTATTCACTGTCTCATGGTTTTTATTCGTTCTTCCCTTTTTCTTTTTTTTTTCTTATTTTTTTACTACTTTTCCCCCCTTAGTGGCTTACATTATTTTACTTATCATGTGTGTCCTAAGGGATTTTTTAGGAGGATTGAGAGCTGTGTTTGTGTCAGATGGAGCCTGAATGCTAATTACCAGCTTGACAGGGTATAATAACAATACAAGAGCATCAGTGACAGAAAAAAAATGAGCAGAATATACAATTATTTTATAAAAGAGTTTCTTTCCTTGAGGGAAAAATCTGCACATTTACCATCTGTGACAAAGGAGATGTTGAACTGTGTAAGTGAATTACCCATAGCTCTGCGTACATGTGTGTATGGAACAGGATGAACTTGAAATGACATTAAGCAATTTTGTTATTGCAAGAAAAGGCTAGAAAAGGTACTGAACTGCAAAGCTGCATTTTCCTCTTTCAAAAGCCTAATTCAGGTTGATAAATGAAACATGATGTAAAGCAGAAATACTATATAGACTTCTATGGAAATGTTTATTATACTACACAAAGCTTTCATTTTTCTTCATGCCATGTTCTAGATGGAAACCTACAGTATGCTGGAAGAAAACTGTAGAAGACCTAAGTTGTGTCACTATTAATGATATGTTTAGATGGAGTTTATTCATGTACAACAAAGGACATTTTAGCAATAATAAGCGATGGCTCCCAGCAACAAAATGCTCTTACTCTAAAATAAGTGTATTATCTAAAATTCTTCTCTCGATTACCTTTATAATATGTACTCCTATCTGATTTTCAGTCTGGCCTTCAGTTTTCACTTAAGTAGCATCAGAAAATTAGGCCATGTGACGTTGAACAAATGAAATTCTGGATTTTCTCAGTTAACTTTTTCATGTCCAAGAAAAGGCTTCTTACCTTTGCACCCCTTGTGTATTTGATTAGAAAGAGTCCTTCAAAAAACACTTAGCTCAAGCCCTGTATAATTATGTGTTATCAAATGACAACTGAATCTGGACCTTTCACTTGTGATGTTCTTCAGCTTGCAAAAGAAGGTAATAGAGTATGTTTAAGGCAATAAAGATGTCTGAACTGAGAGTCAGGAGACATGTCAGAGGCATACCTGGTACAGGCTTGAGAAAGCAGCAAAGGGTTCGGGTCTGGGGTGCAAGAGAAAATAACTTCCCTTGGGAGCCTTCCAGTAGGGAAGCACCTTTCCTCTTACTGATGTTCTCAGGCTGTAGGTAACAGCAGAGTCATGGCTGTAGTACTAAATACTGATTTGTAATCAAAGGAGATGAATCAGCCAAAAAAAGGTCTAATTTTAGAAGAAACCTGGAAGAAAACCTGGAGAAAAGAATCAAAGTAAAATCTGTAGCCAGATGGTCTAACAATCAGTACTGTGGCAAAACCATTCTAAAGCAGAGTGGAAGATTTGAGACAACCACATACAAGAAGGCAAATGGAATTTCTGTGGATCAAAGGAGTGTGTGTACACTGCAAACTCAAGCACATTGGTAACACCTAAACTTATATATAACTAGATATATAAAATAACACCTCTGTGTTCACTTGAATTGTGTTATTTTCTGTTCTTCCTTGAGAAGGACATCGAACTTTCCTGTACTCCTTGGAATAATTTAGGCAGCTTGCAGACTTCAACCTGTAACAAGAACTTTGCCTTGATCATTACAGGGGAAGGAAAATTATAGTATCACCAGTTCACCACAGAACGATGCCCATGCAAAAATATATTGATTCTGACTGTAAGGAGCACCTTATTGCATAGAACACAGGGTGAGATGTGATGTGGTTGGCATTACACAGCCTTCATTTGGCCAGTGGTTAGTTTTCTTCTCACCATGTAGGCACAAGCACGTTTTCTATATATGTTACCAAACAAATGAGGATTTTAACTGAGCTAAATAATGACAACCATGAAAAGCAGGTCTTTGGTTTATAGCAAGTACCTGCAGACAGAGCTGTCATGGCACTATATTACTGTATTCTTTTTGCTGTATTGAAGGAATATGATATGATACCACTAGAAGGGCCAGTTGACACAGGGCAGGGAAGTGTGGGTCAGCAGTCTTCCTTAACTATTTGAATAAGGAGTCAAATATTTTAATAATGCATGTCAAATATTTAGTAATGTAATCTATTTTTTAACGTATATGTCCTTGCAGTTTGTTGTCAGGGAAAATAGAAGGTATGTTATTTGTCTTCCCATATTTCATTCTGCAGTCAGAGTTTGCCAGTAACAGTATTTGCATGATCTAAAGGCTAAAAATGTAAATAATATATATTTCCTGTATCTGTGGCAGATATGTGACAAGCTGGCAGACCACGAATGAAATACTTCAAATATTTTTGCCTAGAAAAGACAGGCATTACATAGGCTTAGTAGCCAGTTGTAGAGACAACTGGTAAAATCTTGCCTCTGACAGGAAAGCTCTCACTGGCTGCACTGATGCATTGTTTTACACAATTATTGGAGAAATGCACATGACCAGATTCCTTCTTTATCATGGAACAAATTAATCTAAGCAGTGTAGCATCAAGCTGGTTAAATCCATCTTACACCATAACTTTCTGCTTTTTAAAAAAATCATCCTTTCTAAATTGTAACTTCTGGGCATTGCTTTTTCTCTTTCTAGGGGAAACTATGAACTATTTTTATCATTGCTCTTTTAACAATAGATAACACTTCAATTAAATACTCTAATACAGTTGGAAAGCTCTTTTGTTTTAGCTTTATTAGGTATGTTTATGTGTTCTACAAAAATGGGTATTTCATACAGATTGTGACATGAGCTATATATGAATATAGCAGTTTGCAGGGATTTTTGATCCTTGTGTGGACTAAATTAAAGCACAGTTCTAAGCATTCCATGCCCATGCAATGTTATTTGCAGCTAAATGTGATGAAATACTAATGCCCTTAGCCGGATTGTACATTATTAACGAATACCAGCCATTCAGACAACAGCAAAGTGTGAATTGTGTCTTGATTCATACTGTTATCCTCTGGTAGTTAAAAAGTTAAAAGGATGATGCAAGTTTGAACAAATGGACAGTTAATCTGATCAGTAGTCAAGAGCCCAAACCTGTATCAATTTGAAATGTATGTGATTTTTCAAAGTTGCTGTCACCGTGTCCTTGAAAAACAGTAATTCCTTTATGCGTCCCCACAGAGCAACACGTGCCAGCAGTGTAGGCTGTTCTACTATCAGGCAATGATTCCATTGAAATGAGCACTTATTTCAGAAATTCAGCAGTAGATCATAAATTCTGTCAGATTCCCTCCATGTGGAATGTAGTTGTCAAAATACTGCCCTGACAAGGAAAATGGCTGAGCCTCTGGCAAGGTCCCCCAGTTCTCTGTGTGAGCTCCCCAATGGAAATGCTTCTTTTTTCCAGTTTTCAGTACTCATCTATAATTTGGAGACTCTAAGCTATCAAAATAGATACCTTATCTCAAAGCTACAAAGTTGACAATTGGTCACGTACCTTTTACAAGCAAATATTTGGGCTTCAGCTTTCAAATTAGTCCCTTATTTTCCTATTACAGATGACCTTGTGGATTTGTTGCTAAACAGCTCTCAGTAAGAAGCTCTTGCACAAAGATGGGGAAAAAAATCAGTTAGCAGTGTCCTGTGTTTGGAGATGTGATCATCAGCAGGCACATGACTGATTAGGGACAACACTGTGAGAGTCCCTCCTGTTTGGGATTGGCTCTTGCTGGAAAGGGCAGGTGCCCCATGTGGAGTGTTCTCCACTGACTGGGAATGGTGGTCGATGTAACATCTGCTCAGCGCAGCACTGGCTGCTCTTGTTGGAAAACTAAACTGAGCAGCTCAGGACAAAGTTTCTCTCTTTGTCGTCTTCTCCACGACTTTTAGAGAGTTCTAAAGCAAAACTGGGGAGGAGTCTTCTTGGACTTTTGTGTGAGATGCTTTTTCTCTTAAGTCTTACCATTTTATGAATCTGACTGCTTTGTAGATCAAGGAGAGGAGAAAAACCCCACAAGTTAAAATAATACTATTAGGAATAGTATTAGTAGTAAAAGCAAAAAACCAATTTTCTAGTATTCCAAATTTGATTTCTAGTATGGTAAATTTAAGAAGTTATTTCATAATTAAAAGACAAAATATCCTTTCATTCTCTGCAAATTTACTTGTCTCTTTTTAAAATTTTTTTTCCTCATATTTGGAGCATATTTTGCTATATTACATTTCATATGCACATAAATAAAATTTAAAGAAAATTATTTGGTTTACAAAATAAGAGTGTAAGTTAGAAACAAAATTACATAATGGCATCATCCTATTTTCTATGTGACACTGTCCTTTTCCCCGCAGTCTCATGCTGTGTTTGACAGCACAAAGCATGATGGTGCAGCATTGCAGAGCTTACATTAACATACTTTAAAATTTGGTCTCTGAAGTATCTAAATTCAAAGTTTAAGTAATATTTTGTGAAACGCATATGTACCCACCTTGAAATTTGGAACTGGTCTCACTCCACAGCTGTACAAGTGTGCTTGTATACTTGCTACTCTGTACTTATGCCAGAGTTTTATGCCTTATTACAGAGTTTTACCCTAGTCAAATGCTGGGATTACTCTTTAATTTCTTGTTTCAAAAGCAGTCACAGTTAGCAGCACCCCAAATTTCACGTTCAGGTTGTGTTGTGTCTGACAGAAAACATAATGACACGTGTCAGAGCTTACACTGTACAGTGGTGGAATTACTGAGGTTGGACGTTTGGCAGCGGTTGTGTGTGTGTGCAGTTTGACTCATTCTCAAATAATCTGTCTACTCTGGGTGGATAAAAGAGCCTGTGACACATTACATAAGAGCAGTGGTTTGCTGTGCTCCATATTGGCTGGCATGTTCACAGACTCCTCAGGGGGCTGTTACAGTCTAATATTGTTAAAAGCTTCAAAACCTCTCAAGGAGGACTCCCCCTGGAGCTGCAGGGAGTTCTTCATGCCCAGCACTTGCAGGATCATGCCCATGAATGTAGAGCACTTGAGGATTCCCTGGGAAGAAACTACAACCCTCCCAAGAGAAATGCCGTTCCCATTACTGCAATATTCCAAACCCCTATGTATGCTTAAAGTTTACAAAATACGGCTGGGAAAATATAAGTGGAAAACCATTTTTTTTCTTCATTTTGTTTAGATTAGCTATAGAATTAATAAGCAAAATCCTTTCTGATCCTGGGCAGATCCTGTTAGCCTGAGCAACACCAGACAAGACGTGCAGAGCTAATGATGTGACATTGAAATAGATGAGCGAGGTGCTGCCTGGTTGTGGTTCTGTAGCATGACTTGTCATCCTCCTCCCTTCTTGGAAGAACAGCAGGTACTTTGGAGCATGAAACTTTCCTGTTCAGATGCTGGTTACTGGCCACAGACTGACAGCACACCTAAGGCAGGCAAAGATAATCTTGTAACACTGCTTAGATCCCTTCTCGACCCTGAGCTGTGTGAATGCTGAGCGTTCCCCTTGCAGAGTGTCCTGGGCAAAGGTGTGTGGGCAGCGCAGGAGCTGATCTGACGTGCAGGGCTGCCTTGGCTGAGCAGTGTGACAGCCACACACACATCCACACGCTGTCCTCTTGCATTCCCAACAAGCCTGTTGCACTACTTGTTTGCCTCCTTGTTTACCTCCTTGTACAGCATCAGCCTCACCTGTAAAATGTTTAGGTAATATTTACCTTCTCCACGAGGGTGTTGGGAGAGTTAATCATGTTTTTTAAAAGCACTTTGGGAGTTTGAGATTGCTGCTAGCAATATCTATAATCCACAAAATAACACAGCAATGAAAGCTCATTTGGTTTTTTCCTCTTTGTATTTGATTGCCATTTCTGGTTTTCAGCTGATAAATGACTTGCAAACTTACTAGCATAAAACCCTGCAAATGTGTGCCATTTATGGTCTTAAATACATGTGAAACTTTGTCTTCCCAACGATAAGTACTGCACTTGAAAAGGGAGCATCCCAATCGCATTTGACCTGTTACACAAAGTCAATAGTGTCTGCAATTACTCTGCGATCCAACAATTCAAACCAATCTGTTTTTAAAGACAAATCATGCATAAATTCAAGCTAAGTAGTGGTCTCCAATGATTCTGATTCATGCTGTGCTGACAAACCCTCATGAAAGCAGATAAGCTGTATCAAGAACTAATTAAGAGCAGAGTGTTTTATGCCTCCTTTGCATGAAATTAAATAGCAGCATTCTGGGAAGAACTAAAGCAACAAAATCCAGTGTATTCTTTTTTTAATTCATACTTAGGACTTTAAAACACTTTTCAGATTTTTCTGAAGCTTCAATTACTGTTTGTATTTCTGGGATGTGAATGCCAAAAATGTGCCACAGGCAGCACAAAAATATTTCTCATTTCACCAAGTGTTTTGGTCTTGCTGGGACTCTTTGGAAAAATAAGCCTAAATTATTCCTTATAGAATTAATAGTTAAATTCTTGGCTTTCCTTAGTATCGTGCTTATTTCACTTCATTGATTTTTCAGTAGAGGCATCTTGTTCCTTCTTTGGGGAAGAACGTAGTACCTGATGGATTAATCGAGCAACCTTGGGCTTTACAAACTGTCAAATAGAGATTGGAAAATAACTTTGTATTAACTTGCTGCTTGATAACTCTACTGATTTAGTCTTTGTCCCAAGTATAGATGGCCCTAGCACTCCATGTCATTTGTTGGGAAAGTAGTTTAGAAACACAGGATGATGCCTGGAGTGAAAATTTGCACAGTGCCAGTAGTTACAGTGATTTGAACAAATTGAATGTGTCCCAGTATTTCAGAACTTACTCCTATAAATGTGATTAACAACAGAAATATCTTCCATTCCTAGGAACATTACTGTATTCCCTGAAAATAAAGTTGTCAGAAGATTTTGGAAGAGCATGAAAGTCTGTATAAAATTAGCTTTGATCAGAATCAACCCTCCATCTAATTAACACAATGATCTACATTGCACAGTAGTGCATTTTAATATTTTGTGAAGTCGAGGTAAAATAACAACAGTGGTTTTACCATTTCTGGAAACCACGATTTGAAGATCACACAACACTTTCCAAACCTGAGGCTTAACAATACCCTCATGTATTAAAGTTGTGCCTATTTACAGACAGGAAAGAAAGGCAAATGAACTGAGGATTGCTCTGGTGGCTTCGTATTCAGAATGAGGTTTCAAGAAAGCAACTAAATGAGCTTCCACATAGACAGGCAGACATATTTTTATTTATTTTTTCAGTATTTTATATTGTAATATGGGTTTTTTTCAAAATACGCTTTACATTTTATGCTGATCCTTTAAAAATGTTTTCCAACTTCTTTACACTTGAAACAGATATTAGCCACATGTCATGGAAAATAGCTTTTTGCAGAGGAGTGATGCTGTCTTCTTTCTACTTTCATGCCTTCTGTCTCTTTTTTGACATTTATCTGAAACGACTCTGGTGCATCCTACAGATTTCAGTGTGACAGTTCATGGGGCAAGCAGTGGTCTCGGAGTAGTTTGGCTGCACTCCCAGAGGAGAAATAGGAAGACGTGGCAGTTCTGAACCAGCCCATTTTAAGTGCAGACACCCGTAACCTCAGCCTGCTGAGAGCAGGAGAGCAGGGAGCTCCCTGGAAAAGGATCGTTCTGTGGGAAATTCTTTGTTGAAAGGGGTTAGTTGTCAACTACTGGTGAGATTCATTAGACGAGAAAGTCAAAGCATCTGAATCACTGCAGCCTGGGAAATGTTTGTGGAAGATGTATGCCATGCCACTGGATCCAGTTATTAATCTTCACTCAGATCGAGTAATTTCTTTGTAAATTTTCACTTGTTACTCTTTGAATATCTGCTTTTTAGAAATGTTGGTAAGCATCAAAGTATTTTAGTCTAACCAGAGATTCCATGAAACTGTCCATGCCATTAAAACTCTCCATTAAGGACAGTTTTTCTCTAAAGATTTTTTTTCCAAATTGTTCTGATAATCTGCTTTGAGCCTTTCATGTGAACACAGGTGATTCTTTTACCATTATTAAAATTTCCATGAACACATAGCTCTTTTCTTGAATGTTCCTTAAGCCTTTGAGACACCTTTTTTCAGATTAACATCTGAAATTCAAATACATATCTGTGCACAACTTAGAAATGATTAGTCATATCATTTGATTGGTGTTTTTCTTGTTCCCTGACTGGTACGAATGTTCACAGAAGGCCATATTTAAATGCTCTCACCCTGAGATTAAAATGTATTTTCCCTGAACATCTGTGCCTCTAAACTGAATGCTCACGAGAAGTGACTATAAATGGGCTGCTCACATGTGCAATTCAAATGTGGCTAAGTCTAATCCAACTGAAGATTTATACCAGCATTATTTTTATTTGTTTTTATTTATTTCTTTTGGCTCTATTTATTCAGCTTCAGTAGATCCCAGTAATAAATAGTGAACCCAGCTGCCTGCTCCAAAGAGTCCTGTGTTTCTAGTGTGTATAGAAACAGTGGGAATGTTCCGTGGCAGCTGGAGAAAGGTGGTAGGAAGATGGTCCTACAGGCAGAAGTAGACATTGCTAACAAAAAACCTGCTAAAGGAAGAGGTGATGATTTCATCTTCCATTATTTTAAAACACCTGTGACTGGGTCAATATATAATTTGTTAAATATATGTCTCCTGCAGAATATGAGTTTCTGTACATTCCTGTACATGGATTATGTTCCAGGGATTGTCTTCCACTGTAGGGGGGAAAATGCTAATTGCTTTTTCTGGCAAATTCAGAGGAGTTCCCAGTGTTTTGAAATGCAAAATGACTGACTCTCGTTGCTCAAAGGCTGATTTCTGTTAGGTATGCAAATGAAAAGTGTAGATTTTTTTTTTCTATAAATGTCAACACCACACAGCTGTTCAGGTGGAAACCACCTTTCCTAAAATATTTTTGCTGCTTAAGCAGATCTCATCTCACTAGAGTTGCTTTGCAATATTTACAGAGGCAATCACCAAGTAAAATTGTAATGTGTTGATAGGAAAAAGGATATTCCAGTGTTCCTAGTCTGGAAACATTCACGAGGATCACATACATTTCCAAACAAGTGGCCTAAGGAAAACTACCATAGTAGGTAAAACCAGTCCGTGGACCTGAAGATAATAGTTTACAGCTCAGTAGGTGTTACATATAGCATATATTTCAGATTGTTCTGTATATTTATGTTAGTTTTTAGCACTGATATATTTGATAATGAAAGTTTGAAGCTACAAAATGTATGTACACATTGGCAGTTGTTATGGGATGAGGAAGGGGACATTATTCCTCAAAAATAATAAATACTCATTTGTGGTTAGATACAATAACAGTGATATAAAAAACCAAGCCTTTCCAGCTCTGCTTGGCTTTTACATTCTTCTTAATTCCCCTTGACACCATTTCTAACTCACTTAAACTGTTGTTAAGGTGTGTGTATGTAAAGCATTTTCATGGATGTGCAGTAATGCACATCTGAGGGAATGTGAATTTCAGTAAACGTGGATGTGCTTCTGTGTGGTTTTACACACATAAAAATACAGTCCTACTGCTTTCATTGTTCTCAAATTCCAAATCCCAGGCACTGAGCTCTGAGCACAGATGCTGTTTTCAGTGAGATAGTACTTGTCTATTCTTTGAATGTCATGGCAGATGTTTTACCTCGAGGTTAATATCTGACTTGCTTTAAATTCATGTGGGAAATCTGAAAGTTCCATTTCCTATCTCGAAAATCAATAGAAACTTAATCAGAGCTGCTAAAAACAAGTCCCAGTTCTTTTGTAACAGAGAAAGTAAACAAGATACAAAATTAAAAGTGACAGAATATTTTACATGAAGGACATGAAGTGCACCACCAACTAAGCTTCAGCTCTACAAGGCTGGTGTCTTTCAAGCTAAGGTTTGACTACAGAAAACTCCATCTGTTTTTTTCCTATACCAAGGCACTATAGCACATTTAAGGTACATTTCAAATTTTAGTATCATGTAAACACATTTTTTTACAGACATTAACTTTATATTGAACAGCTTGTATGGTGACCTGAAAGATTTTCTTTGTCAGAATCTGGGTGTTTAAGACTCCTCACGTGTGGTTGTTATTCACAGGCATATGAAACCAGATCCCAAATGCTTTATTTGTGCTCCTGCCCCAACAGATTTTGTGCATGGGCTTCACTTAGCTAAAAACTTGTCTTCTCTTTAGCCTAAAATGATTTATGCTCTGTTGCTTCTTTTTTCTTTTATCTGTAAGTGTTATGCTGACAGAAAGTGTTGCTTCATGCCAGTTGTCCTAGGTCTGGAAGGAAGCTGGGGGCATATAATTTAATCTCAAAAGCAAAGGGAACTGAGCTGTGCTCAGTTTTTGTTATCTACTCAAGCTGGCTGACCGTGGGGCGTCCTGGTCACAACATTCTGCAAGTAGATTTAGTCTAGAAACAAGGATTATTTTGTCAAGTAACGTTGCATAGGTAAACAGAGGAAACAGTGTAAACTAAGAAACAATTAAAAAGGAAAAAATAAAAATATGCCCTTGGGCATCTTATTTATAGCATCCTTTGTTCTTTTTGTTAGAACTTTAAAGGGTGCAGGTACATTTTGAGAGGAACTGTAGCAGTTTCTGAAGTACCCAAACAATTGTATAGCTGCCAGCAGGGATTTCTGGGCAGTTGAGCCCACAGGATTTTAACACATGTTTATTCATGTACGTGGTCTTTAACAGTGGAAGGTGGTACAGTGGTTGGCAGCCAATAGAGAGATACAAAGCCTGGGCAGGACACAGCCAAAGAGCAAGTAAGAAGAAAATTATAAGGATAATGCTTACTGCAGATGGCTACAAGATGGTACAAATGATAAGGAGACTGGTTGGATTCCAGTAGCCATCTTTAGGATTATTGCTACTGTTCCAGTGAAGGACACATAGCTGGATACAAGACCACAAAGATTTACTGGTTTGAGGATGTGCTTTAAACCTTTTGTGTGATTAAAACAAAAAATGACAATTTCTGTTGGATAAAAAATTCCAAAGGAAACAGCAAAGGAAGAGTTTAGTTTGTGAATTGGATTTCATTTTAAAAATAGGAACATTGTCGTTGCTATCTTTCCTATCTTACTTCTTAAAAACCTCAGAAATTTTAGTGTGTCTCTGAATTAATAGAGTGAAAAAAACTTTTAACATTCTTGTCTCATTACTTAATTTGAAAAGTTCTTTTGCTTTCTTTAAAGTTAAATTTAAGAAAACAGAGCATTAATATGTTAATTAATAAGAAATTCAATAGAGAACTAGAAAGTAAGTAGTCAGACTACTTTTTTCTCTAGTAACTCTGTGAAGCTCATTAAAAACTTGGAACACATATGCATAGGAAAGAAGTACAGAGAAATCTTCTTAAGATGAGCTTGTGAGGAAACCTCCTGTCTTAAGAGACATTGGTATTCTCAAATGTATTGAGTCTACTCTTCTTAGAAAATCACATTAATTATACAAGTGATTTTGTTTAGTCCTTTGGGCAAATACTTGAGACAGTTCTCTTTGGGTCCTAGAGCTGAGTGAAATATTGACTTTTAGATCAGTGGCTGAACTAAAAAGTGCTTTTAAATAAGTATGTATTAGTCCAAGACTTTTAATTACCTTTTTTTTTTTTTTTTTTACATCAGAATAAGATTGTTTGAAAGTGGGCTTGAAATTGCTCATATGGACATAATTTTATTAATTCAATAAAACTTTCATTTTCTTCTCT
The DNA here is from genome assembly GCA_036023395.1 of Myiotriccus ornatus. Lineage (NCBI taxonomy): Eukaryota > Metazoa > Chordata > Aves > Passeriformes > Tyrannidae > Myiotriccus > Myiotriccus ornatus. The sequence continues at coordinate 5,835,459 of JAYRBT010000028.1, read as the reverse complement.
TCAGTTTTTAAAATTAAATAAATTTCATCTTGTAAAAAGTTTCAGAGACAAGCTTTGAAACATTATTAATTTTGAAATACGTTTCCAAATGCTTCTCTTTTATTTCCTGTTCATTGCTGGAAGGGAAGTACTTTTGGATTTCAGCACAGACATCAAAGTCTGCACCAAGATGAGGCTCCACTTTTTTGGGTAACAAACTCCTGAGATAATAATCAGTGTTGTTGATTCTACACCAAAAAAGAGCTGTGTTCTTGTTCATAGTGTCAGGATTTGGTGTCTTTTTTTCTTTCCTTGTGACTCCTATAGACACATCAGTCAGCTATAGGGCATAATGACTTTGGTACCACAGTGATGGTGGCATTTTTGCCTTCTTTGTCTTCTTTGCCTTTATCATTTTCTGGGATCAAATATGACTGTACATATTCAGTCTCTCAAAAGGACTGTCCTTCCTGCATCCCACTCTCAGTGTGTAGGAACACCTGGATTCAGGTGGGGCCCCAGTGATCCCAGTTGTCTTCGTCCTCTCTGGTAACCGTTTGGGATAACACTTTATTTATGCTGGGTGCTGAAACCCCTCCATCAACAGAGCTGAGCTTGGCACTTGGGTTGCTATGCTGTTTCCAAGCCATCTCCATGTCTCACGAGTGGGAGGGGCTATTCTATTACCGGCTCTGTTGCCCCCAGCATTAGGTGGAAAATCCTGCCTTCTGAAAACACACTTTTGTTGCAAAAGTATGTGCAAGGCCAGCCCTTGACATCAGTGGTGGCAGCGGAGGCTTTTAGAGAGGGCTCGTGCATTGTTCAGACCTCTTTTGCTACCAATTACTGGTAACATGAATTATTTCACTGTGCTTATGGATGTATAACTTTTGGAAGAGCGTGATGTTAAAAGCTCCTTCGGGTCCCTGCAGTCACTGGGGGCACGCTGAGCTCCCCGCTGGGTAAGTGCACACCCAGGCAGAGCAGGCTCCCCGCAGCTCCCCCTGTCCTTGACTGCCGGCTGGGAAGTGAGGGAAGGGTTTGCAGCTTTGCCGGTTCCATAAAGGGAGGCTGAGCCAGCTGTCCTCTGGAGAGAGCCTGGAATCACCCTGCTAAACGGGAAAAATACATAAGAAGTATTAACTCTGTATTAGCTGCCCCCCTCTCTGTCCACGCAGAGCCTGGGTGGGGCTGTAGTGATGTGATCCTTCACAGGTATTTATCCACAGTAGAAAATGTTAAAATGAAGTGTTTCAGTGCAGGCTGGCAAGGTTCTGATTTATGAAGAGCACAAGAAGACAGGCTGCACTTCAGTGTTTACCCAAACCTGCTACTGAGGAATAAACCCCTTTCTCTTAGGGGGATGAATAAGGCTGAGGATCTCTGAATTTTGTTTGGCTCACTGGTGGTAGCTGAGAAAAATGGAATGATTTGGGAGAAACCTGTCTGCTACTGCATGGGAGTCCTAAATTAGGCTGTGCAGAGAACACAAGAAAAATAGGTAAAAATGGGGATTCAGGGGGAAAATAAACTGTCCTTCACCCCCAGCGGATGACATACTGGTCAAATACTGGGATCAAGGTCAGTGATTTGAAATTATTTTTTCAGCAGTCAGGAGAAAATAGCAGAAAACAGATTTGTTTCTGAACAGTCTTGTCTCATTTCATGACACATCCCATAACATAACGGCTTTTATTTTTAAGGAAAAAGAATAATGAAAAATTATAAATGAAATAATCCTAAAATTTGTCCTTCTTAACTTTCCTGCAATTTTATTTTTTTTTCAGTCAGTACAAAAAGAGGATGGTTTGGTTGTTTTGCAACTTTACTCCTCAGTGGTTTAAATTCACTTCCTCATTACAAGACTGGATTAGCTTTGATAAGATTGCCCAGTTTGTGGTTTGCATCAGTATTGCTTCGGTTTCTTGTGTGCACTGATCCTCTCTGTTGTACTTCTAATCATCTTTTCTTTGAGACTTTACCTTTCTCAGCGACACTGTTATTGTGCCAAACAATGTTGTTATTACTGTAATAAAAGCAAAGTTTAAGATTGAATTTTTCCTGCTGGGGTGATCAGAATTGTGCAGAGTAGTTCAGATGACATGCCATTAATGTCTTGCTCTATCCCTACTGGGAATAACTTTCAGAATCAAATTTCTTGTCAGAGACACCTTGTTCACAGTTACCTTGTGGTTAGCCAAGACACCTATATCTTACATTGCTAACCTCTTTCTCTAATGAAAAATCTACGTAGAATCATAAAATTAATTTGGTTGGAAAAGACCTCTGAGATGATCAAGTCCAACCCTTGATGGATAGAATATTCTTTAAATTAATATTTAGAAAATCTCTATTACTGTTGTCAGTTCTGTCACGCTGGAGGAGAGATCTTACTGTCTGTATGAGATTGTCTGTTAGCATGTTTTGCATAAAATATTTGGTATTCATCTTTGTTCATTTCCTGTTCCCAACGTTTGCAGTTCTGTCAAGTACCATGTCACAGTCAGTCAAACTTTCCTGACTTTCAGCGTTAACAGTTCCTGTAGTCATGTACAATTCACACAAACTGCTCGTTACTGAGAGCATAATTAGCCTTCTCTATTGTGTGGGACGCGGCGTGACACACAGAGATTAACAAATAGGGAAGGATGAATAGTTGGAGCACAACTCCAAAGTAGTGTGACAGGAGAAATGAGTGCTCCCCTGGCTCTGCCCTGTGCTGAGTACCTGTCTTCTAGGACAGTCGGAAGAGAAATAACATTGCGTTTTGTGAGCGTGGATGAATTATTTCAGGAGGTGAGACTGTTTCAACTTTACAGGAGAAGCTTAAAATTTGATTTATGTCACACTTCCATCAGTCGTGTTTTGCTGCAACCTTATGGATTTCAGCAACGTTATTTTGGGTTTATTCTACTGTAAATGATACCAGTGTCATGGTCTTAGCTTGAAATACGGAATTTTTATGAACTTCACAAATTAAGTGTTTCTGGTCTGGGATAGAACTGTGATGTAGCTTGCAAATACAAATGTCTGACAAATCAAGATCTCAAAAAAGAATGAGTTTTGCTGGCAGAGTTTTTGTCTTTTGTTCTCCCAAAGGGGTGATTAGTATAACATGCAAAATAGTTCCAATTAAACTCAGAAAAAAAAGAAAAACACCAGCTTTTCATAGAAGCTTTCTCCTGAGGACTCAGACCAACGCTAAGATTTATTAAGGTTTAGAAATATTTCATTTGTATCTCGTTGCTCAGTAAATTCACAGTGAAAGCTCATGTGAGTGAGCACAAACCTTGAATCTAAAGAACTTTAAAAGCTACATAAAAACACAGGCTGGTCTCAGCTTATATACACCCTGACCTGTCCCTGCCTTGGTCTTATGTTGCTTCTCATTTCACATTTCTAAGTGTGTGTGTATACATATAAAAACACCCACACATATATGAACACACAAAGCAGGATTCTAAGCTCTAACATTTGCACCATGTTGTCCTAAGTCAAAACAGGAGAAAGGTTAAGAAAAGAATCCCTATTAAATTCCCTGCTCTGTTTGTAATGTCATATTTTATTCCAAGTATTTCCCGCTGGCTTTGAAGACTTCCAGAAATAACAGATAGCGCCACTTTTTAGAAGATTGACTTATGCAGTGTTCACAAACAACTATCTGTAAGCAAATTGGATGGCGAGTGAGAGGAAAATAGAATAAACCACAGCAGCTTGAAGCTCCTTGTATTTGAAAAGGGAGTTTCTGGGAAGGATCACGGCTGTGTTCTGAGCTACATTCCGAGCAATGCCTTCCTTCAGCACAAGTTGTTGGGAATGTGCAGTATTGCCAAACACTCAGAATGGACCCACAGTGGCTACGAGGTCGTGGAGGCAAGTGAGGAATAATATTATGTGATTCCCAACTTCCCAAGAGGTTCTGTCAACAGGCTGAAGAAAAAAAAATCCCCCTAGCTCTGGGCTTCATTATAATTGTTGGGGTTTTGCTTTTAAGTAACTGCTTTATTTGTCTTCTGTCACCTTTCTTTTCTTTGCCACTGTCTTTCATACAGGCTTATACTACAAAGTGCAGGGAATCATGCCAGTTGTAGGCCTCAGCTCTGAGAATTAAGTTATACCCATGGTCACGTACCTTGCTGGTCTGCGGCCACAAAGGTTGAATCTCCTAGAATTCTGCTGTTTCTTAATAATACTTGTGTGCTGAATTCTTTCTTTTGGTATGCAGTCTAAACTCTTTCAGGTGAAAGCAGGTTTTTTTCCTTATCACCCAGTAATTAAAAAGAGCTTTTGGTACTTATTGTTATTACTTGGTGCTACTCTAATATTGCAACTTAACTATAATAATAGTTATTAACTATATAACTGTAGCTAGCTTGAAAATGGAAAGTTGATTTTTTTCATTAGCAAGGCACAAAGAACAAAGGTTTTAATGAAAAACTTTGATTGTCTTACTTGACTTCCTGTTTGAACACTGGACAATTGGCCAGCTGGTCTAAAGGAATATCAGCATACCTTGATTATAGAAAAGGACACTTTTTTTCCCTCTATTTGTAAGTTGATGGCCCTGTTGTATAGAAATGCTGTTCAATATTCCAGGAAATCTAACTAAATAGTACCCTTCAATGGAACAAAAAAGGGAAGCAAACCCTTCATCTTCTGCAATGAAGATTGTGTGGTTGATAGAGGCGCTTTGTTCACAGATAACAGCGCTGAGGACGATGACGTGCTTGTCCCTTCCTTGGGTTCCCAAGGGACTGTGCTGATAAAAATAATAACAAATCAAAATACAGCTTATATTAAAAAGCAGAGCAGAAATGAACAGTCTCACAATAGGTGCCTATCAGATTGGTGTACCTCAGCTACGGAGCTAACCCTGACAGGATATGGAGGAGGAAGATCAAAATGAAAGGAAGGTGAGCTGCTCCATGAGGAAGTGTCACAGTGAACACACCTGAAATGGAAATGACTGGCAAATAAAGTGCATTTCTCCCAGGTGGCCATAATTTGGAACAATATATGAATGGAAATTAAGACCAAAATGCTACAGAAAAGCAGTATAACAGTTGGAAATAATTGCTTAGTGATAATAACACAGGGTTGTGTTCTTAAAGGGTCTTAATTTTCAAAGGTTTATGCTGAAAGATGAACCTCTGTTTTTATGACATCCACCCCTCTGTGAATTCCTGTGTGAGACCTAGTTGGCACTTTAATGGGGTCAGACACTGCTAAACATTAGCCCTATACAGAGTGCAAACATTCGTTTTCCTCATAAGCGATATTTGCCAAAGAATTCTTTATTAGTTAAAATGGATGGTAAGGGGGTTACTTCATTGAGATGTAACAGAAAACAAAATAGGAACAAAAATGCAGTTGTGTTGCAAGGCCTCTGTGCAAAAATCTAAGAGGTCTTCCCTGGTACACCCACATACCTGTGCAGTCCAAAGCTGCCCCTTTAGGGTACATCTGGTGTTGTCCAGACTCTCTGGTGTTCTTCTGATGGCCTGCTAACAGTCAAATGTGGCCTTTTTGGGGGATTGTTCCCTTGTTGTGATGTTGTGTGTATATATGAAAAAAATTATTATGGCAATTATTCTTGCATGTGATATGGTTTCAAGTGTTTGGAATCCAGTCTGAGCAAGGCTGGGACTAGCAGATGGCCCAGTTGTGGGATTAGAAGGTTTGTGCTTGGAGCTGTGAGATTAAACACTGAGTGGAGGTCTGATACCTCAGTTACTGGGGACACATTCCTCCTCTACTGAGCACAAAGCCCAGCTCTGCCTCTCTGCAGAAATGGAAAACTTCATAGGAAAGCTTGAGTTTAATATTGACATTATCAGTGGCTTTGTACAAAAGATCATGTCAGCTCTCTGTAGGAGAAGCCACCTTTACCTGATTGCATATTGGATGTGCTCTGCTCTAGTAATATCAGTCTTTAGTTTATTTTATGAGGAGAGGTTGTAATAAATCTGTTACACCTGAGACCCCAATTACAGGGGGTATCTAAAATTTGCTGCAATATGTGTAAGTACAAAGTCTAAATTAAGAGAGATTAATTCCATCCACTACTTCCACTAACAGGTTTAAGGGCTTGACTTTGCATAGTAACAAGATTATAGAAATGCCTGAAGGACAATTCTTGTATAAAACCAAATGTCCCCAAGTGATTTCAAGTTGAAAAAAAATATGCCTTTCATCTTATTATTAATTGTATAATTAATGCATCCTGTGTACTGATAACAATAATGCCATGTAATTAATTTTTAAGAATTAAAACCTTGCCTTTATCCGGTCTCATGGTCCACTTTCATGTTTATAGCTGAGAATATAAATCCTCTTATCTAATTATAACATGACTGGTTTCATTGTTCAAAAGGAACTGCTCTTTATTATTTATTATTTCATTATGTTATATTTTACTTTATTATATTAATTATATGCTTTTCTATGTTCTTTAAAGATACCAAAGACACAAAATTTTAAGACTTCTAAAGCTCATCAGTGCAATTTTGTGCTGGTTTGGATAAGGTGCGATATTTCATTTGTTTTCTGTGTCTGTTTTTGTCTTCCGTGATTACCCATTCTGTTTACAAAAAGGCTCAATTAGCATTTGAATAGTAAGCCAGAGAGCAGACAGGTTGAGAATTCTTATAGAACTAATTTGGCAGGCCTTCTCATCCCCCCCACCTCTCTCTCTCTCTCATAGCTTTTTCTTCCTCTCTAATCAAGCTGCAGTTATTAAAGCCCGAATAAAAGAACTGATTTTTCCATTGCATTGACGCATGCTGAACACTGCCTTGCTTTGCTTTTTCTTTCAGCTATGCTAATTGGGCTCAAAGGAAATATTTAGTTTATAATAGCAAATGACGAATTCATTAAATTCTAGCAAGGAAAGAAGTCGAGCAATGGAACTGGACGTTATTTTTTGAACACATCCTCCTTTTCAAGGTACTTGTCTTAATACTTACAAATAGCAACAATATTATTTAATTTTCAAACATAATTACTTTGGGAAAAGAAAAGTCAGAATCTGGGAAAGGAGGGAGAGATTTCTTTACAGTAAGAGATATCCTGCAAAATCAAAAATCACAGAGGACAGCTGACTTCAAGGCAGCTCCTAAGGAAAAAAATGTACTGCTGTGTCTCCAGCTTCTGTCTTACTGCCCCTGGGGTAAATCAGGAGTGACTTCATAGAAATCAAAAGGTTTCCATTGACAAGAAAAGTCTGCAAAGCCTGGAATCGCACAAGAACAATGTTTTACACTAGATTGCCAGAATTTTTGCCTCTGGTCATACCTGAATGTCTCATAAGAATTGTCTTGCTCAGATTCAGACTCACAGTAAATCGGGGAAAGTGATTCAGTGTCTTGTGATTCTATTGTTGGTCTTGTGATTTGAAAATGGAAACAGAACTTCTTAATTTGAACTATTAGTTAAATTCAAGATTCTCATGCTAAACAAAACAAAAGTCCTCTCAGTTATGAAAAGGTACTGTCTAAAGCAAGGGTTCTAAAGTAATTGTTTTAAGCAATGTCTTGATTTTGTACTAGTTTAGTAAAATCTAGAACTGGAGTCCTTGGTGGGAAGTAGTGGTTATCTGAATATATAACAGTCTTTTGAACCTGATCCAGTAAATGCCTAGATATCTGAGTAAACTTGATTAAACTGGAACTAATTGTAAGTAAAGGTTAACCCCAAATGTAGGTTATTTGCTGAATCCAGTTTTTAAAATTGCTTGTGACTTCTAGGAATTGGTAGAAAGAGATTTCTATCTGGATTTCTTTCTTCCAAATAGTATTTAGACAAAATATTTTATAGGTAACTGGAAACCTAAAAGTCTGCATTATCTTACAGTAGCTGAATGTTGCTGTGATGTCACTGCCTTCACTTGAGGCAGACCTGAATTAAGGGGGTGTCAGAGTACTCAGAATGATCTTCAAGATCTGACGTGCCTGGTTGTTTCTGTGGCTACAGAACTAAGCAGATCATCCTCACTGAACTAGTGATTCATCAGTGTGTTACAGGCTACACATACTGAAGCATTTTTGCAGACAGTGTGTTACCTGAATCATGCTTGGTTAAACTGCAGTTATCCTGTAATTCTCCCAAGAACTCCTCCCAAGGCTACTTTGATTCTGTGAAATCCTTAGGTTTGCTGACAGAACTTTCCAGTCCCAGCTGCTGTCCTTGCAAGGCTGCTGGACTGCAGGCAGGCAGTTTGTGTTGCTCACAGAGGTAGATTTCCTTAAGCAGTGGAAAGCCTGAGTTGTACCAATTTTCAGCAAATCTGTGCCTTTTGCTTGCATAATGTAGGGGCACAGACTAGACCTCAAATCTGCCTGTTCACTCTGAAGCTGAAAGGTCAAATTTAACATAAGAGTGGTTTGTGTGCAGAGGTGTCTCCCACAGGGATTACTGTCTTTGTTCTAGGGAATATCAATAGCAACAGTTGGAGTAATGAATTGCAAAACTAAATGAACTGTGTGTTCCATTGCACTGGAATGTCTAGTATGGGGCAGAATCATCTACCTTTTTTTCCCCCCCTCCCCCCTCACCTTTTTTTTTGTTTAGTTTTTATTTTTCTTTTGCCAGTGGATGTTCCTTCCCTTCAAGTGTTTCCTTAATATGCTCACACTGTGTTCTGTTCCCAGCCTGGTTCTGGTCACATTCAAGAAAAGGTGCTGCAGGTACTCAGCACCCATAAAATTACATTTGCTTCATTTAGGCAGCTAAATCGTAGATATTCAAATCGTAGTCACTGTCTCAGAAAGAGATCTATTTGTCTCTCATGGAGATACAGCTCTGATGAGTCCAATTTCTCTCATAATGTATGCACGCCTCGCAAAGGTTGAAGATATGCTGGTATCCCCTTGTTAGTCAGGAAAGTCTTTTTTCTGTGTGTTGAAATCTGAGGCAGACAGGGTTTTAAGTGACTGGCTGAAGGTCTGTCTGTTTGTTTGTGGTATGGTTCTGAATCAAAGATCTCTGCAGTCCTGAGAAGAAGCCTTGTTTGCATGGCACTATCAGCACTTGACAGCCAAAATCAGTTAAGTCTGAGTCTTTTCACATCGCTGCTGTGAGCAGGGTAAGTCAAGGAGGGAAAGGTCTCTACTCTTGTGATGCAACATGTCTGTATGTGAGGATCCATTGCTCCCCCAGTAGGAAAACACACACTGTCAGTGCAGTCATCACTGAGGTTATTGCAGCAGAATTTATACTCTACAGTGACCAAATCATTACAATCATGTTTGTAAACTCTCTGACAACCAATACCTTGCTGGTGCTAGCACATGCACCATGATACTGTAATAACAATAAAAGCTGGAAGAGGTTTGTGGACAGCTGGCCTAAACACTGATATCAAAAAAAATCAACATTGGAAGCTTGGAGCTGAGGAATTTTTGAGCCTGTATAGTCACTTTTTTCTTTTTTTTTTTTTTTTCCTTTTGTTTGAACTTAGCTTCTTGTGAACATCATTTCAACAAACTCTGCCAGGCTTGCATTGGTTTGAGAAGTGTGAGTGTGAGGTGTCTGGGAGTGCATCACAGCCCACGTGGCATTTGACTTGACTCAGGCTCATTTTACAGACTGGAATTGCTGGTAAACAGGAGCACACTGATGCAATTTCCATGTTTCACTACATAGAAAATAGCAAAAATGGGCCTTTTTCTACCATCTGGCTGTTTTATAGGAGGGGTTGTCCCTTATAAGGGCTATGTCATTTCATCCCTTCCAACCTGGATATTTACCTTGCTACCTTTTATTAACAAACTAGTAAACAGATCAAAGCTTTAATCATTGTCTAAATGAATGAACAGGCAGATCCCAGCAATGATAGGACAGATCAAACTGGACACATCCAAACAGGCTGCCAAAATGTCCACAGCAATAAGCCCTAATGCCGTAGAACAGAAGCTCCACTCCCCCTTGCCCCTGTGCCGTGGCTCTGACAGCCTTTGGTGGCCCGGGACAGTGCCAGCAGTGCCAGGGCTGTCCCACTGCCTTTTCCATGGCTCCCCAGGAGCTCAGGGCCCATCCTGCCTCCAGCTCCCCTCTGCTGCGCTCCCTCAGCTTTCCCTCCGCCCTTGTGCTCTGATGTTCCAGCTCTCTGTGTTCCTCCTCTGACCCTTTCTCCTTTTTCCTTGTGCTATTGATTACTGTCCTGCTTTCCTGCGGTTCCCTGAGCTCCCGGCGCCTTCCAGCCCCAGGCTGCTCATTTTGTCCTCACAGCTGCCGTGGCACAGGCAGATCACGCCCCAGGCTCTTTTGGAGCCCCTCACCTCCCCTGCATCTCTGCTGCTCTGCACACTCCTCATTCTGCACGCACTGCAGCTGTTGGATGGCATCTGAGACCAAAAGGAACCAGCTTCTTGTCAGAGGGAGATGCTGGACAGTAAATGAAATTAATAAGAAACTCTCCAGTGTTTCCAGTTTCAAATATTCCAAATATTTCCATTTCCTGTCTGAGTCAGTAATTACCAGTCCCCACAATGAAAATACTTATCAATTTAAAAAACATAAGAATTATATTTACTTTAACATATATATTGGTAAACATTATATATATTTTGTATTTAGCATATATTCTGTATAATTACTGTGGTTGTGGAGATTATATATTTTATGTTACATTCACAGTCAAAATGAGGGCTTTACAGAACTGGTCCCAGTCCAGCATCACTTTCATTTAGATCAATTAATTTTTTTCTATGTTTAAATGCCATTTGCTAAGATGACAACATTTTATTTTTGCCTGGTTCTTCAGCAGGCAAGAGAAAACAGGGATGTTTAATACAAATAGATGAATTTAGGAGACGTAAGCTGATCTGTCACTGCTGAAGGTAACCAGGTGTCTGCAAGCAGCACTGTAACCTCTGTGAGCTTCAGCACAAGAAATAAAGCAACTTGTTTATGGCTGAAGTGTAGCTGTGTAATAGGTCACTGGTCTACCTTTTGGGATTGAGGTTGTGCACCCTTTTAAATCAGAGCAGGGAAAGAATAAATCCACCTGCAAAACAGTTTTCAGCCATCGCACTGCAGGGAGGACTTCAGTCCCACAGGGCCGGATTTTAAGAAGTGTTTAGGAACCTACAAAATGTCTGCAGGGTTGTGAAATGTGTCTCAGTCCCAGCAATAGGCTTCCAAATGACCTTCAGAGACTAGCTGGGAGGAGGGGACCGGTGCCCTTTTGGAGGAGCAGCTGGAGGCCAGCTGTCTGGAGTGGCACTTGAGCTCTGAAATTTGTCAGAGACACCCAAATCTCTTCAGGCTATTTTTGAACGGTGGTTTTTTTGTTTGTTTTTCTTTTTTTTTTTTTTTTTTCATTAAGTTGCAGGGAAAGTTTTTTTAAATA
>JAYRBT010000028.1:5794322-5824120 GCA_036023395.1 Myiotriccus ornatus | reverse complement strand
TTTTCTTTTTTTTCTTTTTTCCCTTTTTCTTATCTTTTTTGTATTTTTTTCTCTTTTTTATTTTTTTTCGACTCTTTTATCTTTTTTGCTGTTTTTTTTCTTTTTTTTATTTTTTTGGGTTTTTTATTTTTTTTTTTTTTTTTTTTTTTGCATTACGTTGCAGGGAAAGTTGTTTTAAATAGATACATAATTATTCTGATTGCAATTTGCAATCCACACCACTAAACAGCTTGAACATGCAGACTCTGCCCACAGTTAGCAGAGATGCCACCAGCTGGTCTTCCTGTGCAGTAGGTACAACTGTTACTTCTTAAGCTTAAGAATTCACTTATACTGCCTGGAATCCCTTGCAGGGTAACCATGATGATAATCATTCTGCGTTTCTCCAAAAGTGCATAAAAAAATTGACTACTTTTATTTCTTGTGTGAAAATGACCTCTGGCTTTATTTAGGTGTCTCCTAAACAAGGGATGCATTTGCATTTGCACACCGAGAATGAAAATAAACCCAAATAAACAAAGTGAAGTCTTCCCAGCTGTATCTCCATGAATTTTTATTCAGGATGAAAATAAGGGATGGATAATGATATAGCTAAAGAACAGATCCTCTGAAGGCTTTATTAAGAATTCAGACCAAACTCAGATTGGCACCTAAAAATACTGCATCAAAAATGGGAGGTCGATTTTCTCATTAGCAGTCATTTCTTACTGCTGTGCACACCTAAAAACTGCAAATAGGCTTGAAAATTCCCCCTTTTCAAAAGAAGTGGGATTTTTTTGCTTTATTTCTGCTCTCTTGAGTGCTAGAAGCAGCTGGAAAAAAGTCATGACAGTGTGTGTTCATACAGGAATTTTATACGGGTTTCAGTTCAGTGAAGATATTCATGAATTGCATTTTTTAAAAAAAAATCATGGCAACCAGATACAAACACCTGTGCTATGAACAGCCTTTGAGGAGGGATGGAAAACTACATCAGCTGAAGCCTCTGTTTTTCATATCTGGTTCCATCTAATTACCATCCAGATGACAGTAGTTCCTTAGATCTGTCGTTAATTAACTTGAGCTTTTCAGGGCTGAGTTGGACTGAGAGAGTGAGACTTACCCTGTAAATACCCAGCCCAGATTTTTGAATCCTTTTCTTGTTCAAATATGACTGATAGAGAGAAATAACCAGAATCACTTCAGCTTAAGCTAAGAACATGCAACAGGGAGATGGTAAACTGATGAAAAAAGTGGCATTCTCGTCCTGTTAAGGAATAAGGGGGAGAAGGAATCTTCTTGTAGCAGTTTTCAAGATACAGACCAAACTGAAATGTAAGGGGAAGGTAGAGTCAAGTGTGTGCTGTAATGAGGCCTCTAGAATAATTTTGTTGAACAATTCAAAATTGCTTTCATTAGAAATCAACTTTTCAAAGTGCAGGGTTTCTTTCTGCAGTGAAATATGTGAAATCGGTGCTATGTCTATGAGGAAATGTGCTAAATTCAAGAGTAAAACTTGCGTTTTTTTAAAGTTGTTCACATGCCTGTACCTGTGACACGTTTCATCATGACACTGACACCTCATGCACGTGGTTCATCTGACTGCCCTTGATTTAGGTGGAGCTAATTGCAGTAGTAACATTAAACATGTGAAATCTTGGCAGTGCTGTGAGCTCTGTAACTGAGTTTGACTCAAAACTTTCACGAGGGATAGAAAGTGCAATCCTTGGCACACAAAACTCCTTTACCAACAGCCAGTAACAGAAGAAAACAGAAATTGTGATTATTTAAGGGGAAAGTGTGCTTAAGTTAAATCTGATTGCAAATAGAAGTTTCATTTCCATTAAGTTTGCTTTAGCCTGGGAGGTTTTGTGATTGCTTGTACAAAAATGTTGATTAATGATCATCATTTACAAATAAATGTTTTTCCTGCAGTGCCAGTGGGAAAAATGCTAATATTTATTGCTTTCCAGCAAACGGTTTTCAGCAGGCCTGTCAGCATAACTAAAAATGCTTTACAGTGTTAAGGAAGATTAAGCTGACAGCAAGCCATTTTCTGTTGTCACATGAACAACCTTACATGAGGTTTATTTATTGAGTCGAGTGAAAATTAATTACATATATCAAAGGGAAAAAAAAAAGTGTTGATTTAATTTGAAGATTTGTTTACCTTTATTTGAACAGCCTGAAAGCTCTTTTCAAGATTAAGCATTTTAATTAAGTGAATTAATAAATTAAAGTGATTCAGGGTCATTTTCTAAGCCAGAGTTGTTATAACTTCAGAATAAATATTATTAAAGTGTGTAATTAAGTGACAATTAATTATCAATCCCAAAGCTGACTGTATCACATAAATCTTAACATTGTTTGTTAAAGGGAAACACTACTGAAATAGTACAGGCAGTAGTCATTATTTTAAAATTTGTGTTCTCTTGAAGTTTGTGAAGAGGGAAGGAGTTATTTTCAGTTTTAATGCAGGCAGTGTTTCAGCTGCTCCTGCAAACTCTGGCAGATGGTAATTTATTAATATTCAATAGACCATAATAAAAAAGATAAAAGCTAGTAAAAGTTTGTTATAGCAGCTTCTCCTCCAGCAATAGGTATAAAATGATGCTGGCACTTCATCACAAGCATACAGGAAGGTTTGGTGGTATTGTTCTAAAGAAATTAGCACTTCTGTCTTAGAGTGAGAAAACAAAATTATTGCTGGCTCGAATTCCTTGTTTTTCAGATAGAAATTCCCAGCTGTACAGGCCTATATTGAATTTGTTTTGGAGATCTCCTCCATCAGGACTCTGCATTCCAATGTCCTTGAATTCTTTGAGATGGTCCTACTGCCGGAAAAAATGTGGCATCTAGACTTGCATTAGTGTATGTGTGACACAAGCAGTAAAATCCAGGTAAAATCAGACAATGTTTTCACAGTCTGAGATATAAGTCACGTTGCCTCATTCTGCCCAGACCACTGAATCTGAAATATTTTGGTCAGCTCTTTCAAAGCTGAGGAAATACATCCTGCCTCCCCTCCCCAGCCAATGACTGCAGCACTCACTCTCCCATGAGGAGAAAAATGTGAATTTTGAATCCCTCTAGGCAGAGCAAGGAACTGCACTCAAATTCCCCTTATCGTGGGTGACTTTTATATAAAAATGAGAGGAGGGATTCCTGTAGGCATAGGAAAGGCAGATCTGTGCTCAGCTGTAGGAGCGTGTCTCTTCTAAACAGGGCTTGTAGTAACACTCTGAATACACAGTAGTGTGGTACTGACGGCTCAGAACATGAGTGCAGGTTTAGCTGTTGTTTTGGGGAAGGTTATTCTCATTTTTTCTGAGTCTGTAAGTGACTCCACACTCAGGATTCAGATTGTCCCAAATCTCATTTTGAGGAGCTGATGAATGATCCCTGGTACTACAAAAAGAGCAGAGGGAGAGGTTTGGATTTCACTCTGGATGTCAGATACCTAAAAATCTCTGTGCGCTTTGATTCTCTCTTAGTAAATTGATATCATAAAAATTGCCTGCATCTGAGGTGTTGTGAGAGCAGAGATAGTGAAAGCTTGTAAGGTGCTCAGGTGCCAAAGTAATGGAGGCTGTAGAGGGACTGCAGATTGATGTATATTCTGAAAGAAATACTTAAAGGAGCCTGGGGATAACCCAGCTCTATTCAATCTCAAGAAGGAAAAAGAAATAAAAGCTGTAATACAAAGCTGTAAATAACAGAATTGCAATAGTCATATTCTTTTGTCCTCTAGGCCCTCCATATACTGGTACCATTGTTTGCTTATACAAGGCAGAATTTTTCTCTTGCTGTCAAGTCTGATGGTATCTACTTCAGTAAACTTCACAGGCTACTCACTGAGTTAAGTATATGGTGAAGAGACAGAGAAAAACAGGTCAACATGGAATCAGCAACTATTTTACAGACTTCTCAGAAAGACAGGAGAAAAAAATAGGGGGGGGAAAAAAAGCAGTTTAAAGAAAATCTAGCATAAAATATCCTGAGATTATATAAAACATCTATGAAATGCATAGATAGCCTGAAATAATGCTTCAGGTTGTGTTATTTATTAATGGCCACGTGCTAATTTTCAAGAATGAAAAGGTAAACTTAGCCTTTTTTCTCAGTCAGATGGATAGCCAGAAATCCATTGTGCATTACTGCAGTTAGGAGGAGAAAATACTGATAGAATTGGGTGTCTTGCAGTCTTTTAAATCAGAATTGGCTTATGTGCGAATTATATACACAAACCAACTACCAGGCTTTTTTTTTTTTCCTGAATCCAGCTATAATTCTTGGTCAGCTGCCAACACCCCCAGGTTCTGTGACCCCAACCTTCGTCTTTGCAAGCGCTGTCTGTGGCTTCTTCCATCCTCCCTCCTACTAAGTGCCTTCCCTTCCTTCCACCTCCATAGGATCTCCAAATGTCTGAAATAGGAAAGTTTTTTGCTTTGCTCAGCCAGGAGAGGAGAGGGAAGGACATGTTTCAACTTCTAAACATTACCTGGTTTGGTTTGCACCATGGTTAGTGTTCCTGCTATCTGTAGTGTATTTTTCTCATCTTGTTTAATTGTAAGTGCTGATGAACTTCAAATACATAGAAGTAAAAACAATCTGAACAAGCATTGCAGGAATTTCCTTACCTGTTATTTCCTTTTTCCTGAACATAGAGATTTCCAAGTAATAGAGTGTAATACTACTATGTACAGTGATATTTTAATGCTAGAAGACTGTGTTTTGCAACTTGTGGGGAGAGGGGAAAGAACAGGCTAAAATTCAGAGGTTTCTGAGGTAAATACACATAGTAATTGTTTTCAAAACACTGTGTGTATCAGGAACATGGGGAAGTATGGAGAGAGGGATATTTTGTACAAATTATATTAACTGTGTTGATAGAAGCTGGAGGAGCAGAGTGAGAGATTACAGATCAGATGAAAAAGAGTGATATGGTGAAAATAATCCATTTCAGAGAAGGGCTGATGATATTTTAACATAGGATTTGTTCTTTGGGCTTCAGAACAGAGGTATGACGTAGCATTCTGCAGAGGGAAGGGCAAGCAATGATTTTTAGACTTTCCCTTTTGCAATATGGCAAGCTCCCCTTTCAATATAGATTCATAATGGGAACTTCTGTTAGCTTCTATTATATAAAGATTTGCAAAGACAAATGAGACAGGAAATTAAAGGATTGAAAAGAAAGCCAAGGTAAGTTTCTTACTGAATTCATATTGGAGGGAAGAATAAGAGGCGAGTGAGTGAAGAAGGTGCTTTCCAACTTCTGTAGTGCTATCACAAACTTATTACTTTGCAAAGATAATAGAGGAATCTTATTGTCCTCTGGGATGTTTTCTGGTATTCAGGTTAGAATAGTTCTGTGATAACAAATTCCACTTCTGCTTGTGGACAGAGTCACTAATTAGAGAAAGGTTGTTACAAGTATACATTTATATGTAAGAAGCTGTCTTCCAAAAAGGAACATTTTCTACACAGAATGGGGGCAGTAGATTTGAGAGGAGGCACTCTGGGTATCTTTTCTTCATTCAAATATGGAAGAAATTCAGACAATAGAAGAAAGATGCAATATGGAATCTTCAGAAGAATTTGGCCACTTCATGCCTTTGTTGCCTATAAAACATGTGTTGCTTATAAAACATGAGTCTCCTGTTCTCCAGAGTTTAACTGAAGCAGAAAGCCCTTTCCTGTGACTGAAAGTTCATGTGCACAGCTAATCTGGGCCTGACTGCTTCTGAATATTGTGGTGATGAGGACACACAGTCTTCTAAGTGAGCTGTTTCTATACTGTGACCGTTATAGGTTTACAGTGTTTCTGAATTTTTAATGTCTGAGACAAAAAAATAAATAAATTTATAGACTAGGCCTCAGATAAACCTTTCTTCATACTTTCTAAAATCTTTCATACTATCCATTGTATCTCTTTAGTGAGACAGTTGCAGTCTGGAAATACGTATTTCCTTGAGGTGAGCCACAAAAGTTATTTAGCCAAATGACATATTTTCTCTCATTTAAAATTTAAAAACAGAGGAAACTGCTTCCTATTAGATTGGTGCTGAATGTAAATGGAACCTTTGTATGCCCTTCAGGGACTAAGCAAAATAAAATGTCACAGTCGCTTTCTGAGCTCATGGATTCCCTCATTCATTTTGTGCTCATGGAGTGAACTTCCATAAAAGCTTTTAAGAAATTAGTGCTCACGTGCATCCTTCAGTTCTGTGTCTGATGGTTACTGATATCAATACTGGGGGTGTAAACTGCTTCATATAGCCCTTTGAAGCGTTGGATGAGAGCAGCCATAGGCATTTTTCCACAGTTGGGCAAGCCTTAATCTCTTTAACTGGTATTGCCACCCATACTGTAAGTTGAGGTGGTGTGTTCTGTAATATGAAATACTGACTCATTAGTAACTAGACAAACAACTCAGTTCATATGGTCGTGCACCAAATGTCAGTACAGTGTTATTTAAATGTTATGAGACTTCTGTAAGTTACCATAGCATGTGTAACACTAGAAAGAAAAGATCAAGAAAAAATACCAATATCCAAGTGTTTAAGATTCCCCTTTTTTACGTAAACATGGAGATAAAATATATTTTTAATTCTTATGCATCCCTTAAAAAGTTGCAATTGTATATTTTTTTGCTGATTTTTTAACCAGAGAATTATATGTGAGTTTTTTCTTTTTACTGTGCTCAAGTCTGCTGAACATCTGTTAACATTTAAACCAGCTAAGATATGTGAGAATCTTCAAGAAAAGCAAAACCAAACCAAAACACAGAAAGAATTTCTTTTTCTCCTATAACATCGGGACTAGGGGTTTTTGCCTTCTCTGCTCTCTTAAATGTCAGCACATACTCCTCAAAATAGGATAAATAAAATGTTATTGTGCCTATAAGTGAGAGATATTTTCATGTCAGAAACCACAACTGTCACACCTTCTTAGGCTTTCCTTTAGTAAGCACACTCAGGGACTCTCCAAGGTGACATCAAAAGCTTTTTAAATAGAGAATTAAAAAGGTGTCATCGTGTAGAATATTTCTCTGTCTGAGCACAAGTGAAAAATCTTCGTACAGTCCCTTGGAAAATAATCCATTTTCCTTCAGAGTGTACATCCTAAAATTTGAAATGACGTGCACGAGTTCAAGCAACATTTTACCATTGTCCTTACTGTGCTAAACCCAGACATTTTGGCATTATTACCTTAAAAGCAAAGCTAAATCACTGACAATTTTAATATCCTGTCTGCATTTTCATAGATGTTCATCATTTGTATGCATATATGCACATCTTGAAAATCAAATTATGCCTTGTGGAAGTAGTATAGTGTGTGGACATCAGTGTAGTTTATTCTGTGTGCTGTATAGAGTGTGAGGTCATAAATAAACAGTTGAAAGGATTTTTAACATTGATAGTAGTAAGCACCTAAAAGCCCAGTTACTGAACCAGCTGGATTCTAGGAAGCCCTAGTTTACTGTGTGGTTTGTTCTTCTGACCTAGAATGAGAATGAAAGACATTAACAGTCAGTTCAACATAACAGGTTTCCTTCAGTTTTTCAGTTTAAAAATAATCAAGTGCTCACTGGCTTGGAGATGTCACTCAGGAAAACCTCACTACAATGAATTTTAAAAAGTGGTAATTCAGTGAGAGCTGTAATCGCTGTGTCCTGCAATAAGATTAGCACTCATAGTGTGATATAAAATAGATTTATCTATACATACAGCATGTCTGTAGAGTGCTTGCCAAGGTGTGGTTGTAAGTGAATACTGTCCTTCTTCAGAAGTACTGGAAGGCACAACTGGTTAAGATTCTTCTAAGACAGAGATTCCTTTGGCTGAGTTCTCTCATTTGGGTTTTGGTGTGGTTTGGTTTGGATTTTTTTTTTTTTTGTAGAAATCCTCACCACTGTGGGATGTTTTACACTTTTTTTGGAAATTCAGTAGTTAAGTAGTTCTTTCTTGGAGACAGACTATAGCAGTGCTCTGACAGTGTGGGGATCCCAAGAAAGTACCAGCCCTTTAGTTGGTTCAAATTCACCTGATTTGAGGTGTCTATGTAGAAGTAGAACAATTACACAGTATAAGATTAATAACTTGTAAGAATAGTTCCTTGTTTTCGTGGGTCCTCTAAGGCACCTGATATGCAGTTCCCCAGGATTCAGTCATGGTTTTTCCCTTTTCTGATGGCTGGATATACTCTGTATTCTTGATGCCACCATATGTTTCCCTTCTGTTTCTCAAGGAACATCTCCATGGTAAGTGTGAGTCCCAGGTGGGGCTTTGGAAGCTTTCCTGAGGATCTCTACAAGTTAAAGAGTTGTGGCTTCCACAGCTGTATCTTCCTTGACAGATTTCGTAGAACAACTACCTCCAGAATATTTCTTTCTTCTTCTTTCTTTATATATACCTTTTTAAAAATCCTGTTCAAAGACTAAGAGAGTCCTCAATCTGTGCCAGTATTCTTTTGTTTGTTGAAAGACCATATAAGTTTATTTTCATCTCTTCTTTCATTATCCATTACCTGCAAACAAGAAGGAACTGCCCTTGCTGCTTTCTCTTTAACTACCATTATTCAACTGTAAGAAACACACCATCAACCCAAACCACATATTTTTGAAGAACTGGGATCACAGAAATATCAGAAACATCCTTTTCTCTCTCTCTTCCTTGTCACCGAATCAAGAGAAAATAGCAAGGTGCATCTAGCAATATGGATTGGGGAAAAAAGTCTAAAAAACACTCTCTGAAATTAAGAAAAAAAAGATGAAACTTTTTATTTATTGTCAAAGGCACTTTAGGGAAGTTTAATAGCCTTTTTAAAATTCATATTGTAAAAAAATCATTGATCAATAATTTACAAACAACTGTTACTGCAGGAGTTCTCATTTATGCAGTTTTTTTTACCTTACACTTTAACAAATTCATCTTGATTTTGTGGCAATGAACTTAAATCAAAGATAAAAGATCAGTCGCATTTACTGTAGAACTGAAAGTTTCTGTATTAGGAGCACTGGCTGGACTTGACTAGACCACCTCCAGAAGGGGATCTCTTCTGAAATAAGATGAAAAGTCAGACTACTTGCTCTTTCATGTGTCAAGGGGGGTAAAAATTCTAGTGAACTGTGCAGTAACTGTCTATTCCCTACTGTGCACCAAGATTAAAATATCATTTTGACTGTGATCGTTACCAATCTGAAACTTCAATAGTCGTTCCTTAGAACTGAAGATGCATTCATCTCTCATGCCACACAACATCCATCTCTTTTTCTGTGCTACTTTTAAAAAGATCACTTACAAAACCTGATGGGAGAAAAGTGTGTATTGGTTTGGATAAAGTTGTATTTTACATGTCTCTAAATAACGCTTGCAAGAAATTCAGGTTTGTGAAGGAAGAAATATTACAGGCTGTTAATGGAGAAGCATTTTTGTAGCATCTATAAATACTTAATGTGGCTCAGGAATAGAAAGGAGGAACAGTTAAAGAGATGGAGGTAATCCACAAATTGTGCTGTTTGGGATTAATGTATTTAATTAAAAATTATAGACAAAAGACAGAGTGTTTTCACTCTATAAACACAACAGTACTGGGATGGATTTTACCGTACTCAGGTATTCACACAACTGAGGTGAAAAGGTGGCCACTGTATTATATCAACTTCATATACTAATTAGTTGGGTTAAAATAAGTGTCCAGTGAAGGTCCAAAACAACAGAGAATCATCCTCTTCTTTCTTCAAAATGAAGGTTCCCAATAATTCCATTCAACGTGGAGAGTAAACATTGTTTAGTGTATTAGGTGATTTTTTCAAGATGGTTTTTCATGTTTTAGAGAGGCATTTGCACAATAAAAGATAGGAGATGAAATGGGGTCATGGTTATGAGAGCCAAGGAAGGATATCCCACTAATACCTGAGCTGAACTCATCTTGTCAGGGCTACTGGTGTTAATCAGCAGGCATCGTAAACTAATGCCATCTTCAGTGTTTGTAATTTCTATTTAGAGAATCACACCATTCTCTACAAATTGAATATGTCTTTTTTTTTATTCACACCATTTTTTAAAAAATGTCACTGAAATTATCTCAGAGGAGCAGATCTGACAGGTCAATCACTGCAGATGGTAAGTGCTTTGTTAATTATACAGAAATTTAGAAACAATTGTAGAATGTCTTGCCTCAGGAGGAATTTCTCTCTTGCTCTGTTTGAGAGTAGATTTCCTCTACTGAATTAATTTTGTGTTTTTGTGCAGATAACAATCTCTCTGCTGCTTTGTAGGAATAACTCCTTGCTCCTTGTTCAAATATGCAACTGTAAATAAGCAGAGGATATTGCAAATAAACAATGCTCTTCTTTTTAAATAATGCAACGTGTGTAATTAGGACAGTGCAATTACAACAGTATACAGCTCTCAGTGTAACAATTAGTTTTTTGGTAAAATGTAATTTGTTCTAATGTAAATGTTTTCCCTTAATTCAGAAGATTCCCTTGAGTTGTTACAATAATAAGCCTCTTTCTATGAATATATTCAGTTGCACTGTACATTCCAATACATAAATCAAAGAGGACAGCTACATTATAATAAGCTATGGGAATTATAAAGTCAGAGCAAAATGATATCAATCCTATTTTCTGAGGGGAAAATATGCCCAAATATCCTCTTTCCATTTCTATTTTAATCCCAGAGATGTCAAATGCTTTTTCCAGTTTGATTTGAATTTACTTGGAAAAAAATAGAACCGTTTCTTGTGTTACACTGCTGCTGTGTTACCCTGTCCTCCTGGTGATGATATCTGACTTCTTTCCAGTCCTTCCACTGTTTATTCTTGGAGATAAGGAAGTGCTGTTATTGTCATTTTGCAGATGAGGAACTCAGCTTCATAGAGCAAAAGAGATCTGCTTTAGATTTCGCCAGAACTTTGTTAGGAAACAGGGTTTCGAATCTCGCCCTATTCTGTTCCTGCCAGCCCTCAAAGCGTGAAGGCAGCACAGTGCCCCTGCAGTTCATGGTCATGCACAACCAGTGCTCCACCAGCTCCCTTCATCGGGCTCCACACATTTAATCCCTGCAAACTATTGGGAAGTCAGTTTTTTCGCGTTGTCTCTCAGTTTTCCGTGGCTAAATTTAAATAAAGAGTGATGGTTTTGTGGCAATAAGCAGAATATGCTTATGCTACCAATGTATAAACAGGCACTTTTAGGTCAGCTGAGTTATTACTCCTGAAAGTGTCTGGGAGCTAGAAGAGACAGAATGAATGTAATCACTCAGTACAGATGGATGGCAGCACTCAACATGTTCTAGGAAAAGTGAATTGTCGGAACTTGATTTTAGAATTGGCATTTCATCCTCTTTGTACCAAAGTTTGCAAAATTTGGGTGGTTTTTCTTGCCAAACAGCCCTGTTGTCATTTTGGAGGCTGTAAGTTATTTAATCTAAGCCTGAGCCTGCAGTTTCCTGTTGTCAATAATGCAGAGTGCTCAGTGAACAATTGATAAAACCCCACACGACAGTAGTAATGTGCAATGATTATAGGGCTGGGGGCTGCGATAAGCATTGTCTGCTTTGGTTAAGTCACTGCTAATGAAACATCACAGCTGATTAAACTGGCAATGAGAGCAGTTCCCTATAAACAGGTTCCATTTTCTCATTGGATCTTCATCTCTTTCTTAAAATGTAAGATTTAAGCAAGACAAACAGGAATACTCTCTTAATTATAAATCAGGCTAGAAATCACTTTATATGATCAATGGCATGTTCTAGAAAGACTTTGTCTTAATTATATGTACATCACTACATTTCTTCCCCTGCATTTTAATAACATAAAGAGTAGGAAAAAAACACAGGAAAAGGAGTACAACAGTCTCTGTAAATGCAGTGAAACTGAATTGATATTTATATTCATCCTGTAACCAGACTTGGGCCTCTTCTTGAATAACAGTAATGGTGATCAAAGCAGAGACGATCTTTGAGCTCCCTGCTTTCAAACGGCTCACTAATCACTATAATTCAGAAGAAAATAGGAAGAAAACTACCCCAACAAACACCACAATCATTGCTCTCTGAATAAAAGGGACTCTCACCAAATAAAGCTGAAGCAAGGTAAAGATTGCTCTATTATACAGTATGTCAAAGTTAAATACAGGTCTAAATCCATTCAAAAATTTAGAACAGTCAGTTCCCAACGTAGGGATGAGCACAGAGAGGCTGCTTTGTTAAGTGAATAACCCTGCCCAGAGCCTGCTGTGGCGTCACCACGAGTGACAGCAGTGTCTGTGTTTCTGCACAGTCCTATTTCAGCCTTAACTCTGCTAACTGTGGTACTGAGGAGGTGTTTCATTTAATTAAATGCCACTCCTAAGGAGACCCATGTACCTACAGCACGTGTACCTGGAGGAGCTCCTGGTTCTTCCTCCTCACCACTTTGGTGTTTTTTCTGTTTATGCATGGAAATGAAACCGCTTTCAGACACGAAGCTGAACGGTAGCCAGGTGCTTTATAACTGTGTTAGCCTGAAGCCCTCATGAGAAATAATTTTTCATGGAAAATAAATTATAACACGGCTAAGTGGTGCCTGACAAAGCTAAACAGGAGCCATGCTGCTCTATTGCAAATTCATCTGCAGTCTCTCGGTAGAAAGACAAATAAAAGCACTTCATCAAAATCAGTCAGAGAAGCACAGGAATACTCATTGGAGACCACTAAACTCTAAATACCAATCAATTTCAGCAACTTTTTTGTCAAACCTGCAAGTCCCCTTAAGCACTGTCATCTAGAACTGCCAGAAGATGCTGCATGATATGTTGTGGGACTGGAGCAGCCGAGTGGCAGCTGAAAGCCCCTCTCTGACAGTCGTAATTAGTGCATGTGATTATGTGCTGGTGTGGGTCAGGATTTATTGAAGTCAGTGGGTGGAGCTTGGCCGACATTAAGGTTTTGAAACCAGGCCTAAGGGCTCAGAAACCTTATGTTCCATTTGAGAATTGGGCTCACAATTTCTTCTCACTACATTGGCTTTTTTTCAGTGACCTGGGCATGTCCCAGTGGCCAGCAGGCATTTTTGTTGCATTCATTGTGAGTGCAGACAGCAGTCTGTGGACTGCCCTTGAATTCAAAGTCAAGGAAATATATAACATTGAGAGATTTCTGTCAAGAAATTTGCAGGGATGCTTTTTCCTACCCATAGAGATCCCAAAATTGCTTTACAACCAATAGGACATTAAATGTTACGACGGTGTTATGTCCCACTCCCCGCTGCCTTTGTCCTGCCATTCTTCTCTGTCAAACACAAAAGTAGTTCTGAGCAAAGAAAAACTTAAAAATGTAACCTCCTCTCCCATTTCTCTAAGCTGTGGTTATGTCTTTTCTGTTTAAATGTTTATGGTTTTCAAGTCAGAAATGTATTTTAAAGTTTTGTTTAAACAATGTCAGGTCCTGCAAACGTGGCATAATGGACAGAGATCAAAATAGCTTCTCTAACACCCCCCACCCACTCTGTATCTGTCTGTGCCAGTTCCAGTCATTGCTTTGCCTTGAATAAAAAGTTTTCCCCCCCTATCTTCCCAGTACTCTACTGGTAGCTTCTTTTACTCTCAAGCCTTTTTCTCTGGGATTCATTCCTTTACCTCCATGTTTTTACTTTCTTAACCAATCTTTATCACCTTTTCTTTTACCGTCTCACTATCTAGATATTTCTCCATTGCTTCATTTCATGGTTTCTTTACAGTTCCACTTCCAAAGGAAAACCTTATTTTCTCCCATCGAAAAGATCTTTTTCACATCCCCCCACCTCCCACATTTTCTGGAATTACGAATCAACCCCAGCTCCAGTTTTGTCTTCTGGGACAAATCTTGACTCCAGATGTCTTGGAACAAATCTGATTTTACTTTAGGATATAGTTTTCTCAGAAAAACAAGATTGAGTCAACAGAGGTTTCCAGCTATTATGTGCTGAATTCCGAGCCTTCAGTCTCAAGGCTGTGTGCATTGTGCTTTGAATATCCTGTAGAGCACTTTTTGTAAGAGGCTTGTGGTTTCTGTGTGTCAACTGAATCGTGAAAAGGTGAGAGAAGCAGGAGAGGAGAAGGTTGTCTTAAGTGTTGAAATACTCTCCTGCAGTGCTCTGTAGCCCAGAGTTCCTGCATATGCTTTTAAATGTTGGGCATGAGGAGAGGTGTATCTTATTTATTTATGTACGTGCTTTGGTAAGAAAAGCAATAGAAAAGCAGTCACTGCAAAATAACAGTGCTTCTGTTTTGTTGGACTTACAAAAGGGAAAGGGCTTGGATCGATGTTCTGCTATTGTACAGTCAACAATGCGTCACAGTTCTGCATTGTTTTCTGTAAAAATTCTGCTTATCTCTATTACAGTTGTCCACAAAATTACAGGAAAAGATGCCCACATTTTCTGTCCCTTCTAAAGGACAAAAACAATATGTAACCTCCTCTTAGAAACAAAACCTTAGTAGATGGAATAGAAGGTTTGATGATAAGCTCTAATGACTTTAGCCCTTCGAATCCTACTTCAGATGAGAGTAGTGAGTCACCTGCTGCTGAATTCTCAGCAGTAAAGAAGTAGAGGAAAACAAATCAGTAGTCTTCTTGCAGAACAGTGGCCTAATCACATCTGACACCAATTAGCATCCTTGCTGATGGTCCTTATTAGGACATAGTCGAAGCTGAATTACATGTCTCAACAGTGCACTGGTCATTTTGCTGAGCAAAATTGAACTGGGTGGAAAGCCAAGGACAAAACCAAAAAAAAAACTCTTCAAAAATATCAGCTTAAAACTTGTCCCTGAAAGGGGCTGGTATTTTTCAATGTCACCATACTTTCAGCTGAACCATATTCAACACCAATTCAGCTTCATCTTTTGTCAGCAGTGAGTCATTTTCAGAGAAGATGTGAAGTGTGAATCCACATCACTCAGAACTGAACTTTTAACATCAAATGTGCTTGCTAGGGTTAGTCATTGCAAAAGAAAGAGCTCCTTGTAACTGAACATTTCCACCTTTTTTTTTTTTTTTTCTGGTTGTATAAGCTTTAGAGGTATCCTTGTGGAAAAGGATCCATGATTTTTAAAGTGTGCTTAACTGGCAAAAATGTGTATTAAAATCCTATACATTTTATAAATATATCAGGACTTACGATGAAGTGGGGTAAGGGAGAATACTCTGTTTTCACCATCTAAGAATGTTGCTGTGTATTCCATTTCCTGGAATTCACCAGGCAAAACCTGCTATGCTAACGAAGATCTACTGGACCTTTTTCAAGAGTAGATGACTTAAAACCCAAGAATTTCTTGGCCTGTCTTACTATCTTAGGTCTTAAAACATATCTATGTATTGAAATGGTGTCAAGAGACACATCTTGCTTAATTACAGAGAAGCATTTTAACAAAAAATACGTTTCCCATGCCTTCTTCAGCTTTTAATTGTTCCTGCCAATTCTTCACTACCATCTGTCATCAACTCCCATTTTTCTGTTCAGCTGAAATATGAGTGTAATATTGATTCCAGAATATCATAATAGAGTCTGTGTCCCCTTTGTACTGCATTTGCCTGCAGATAACTGCAGAGGCTTGCAAACCTTCTTCAAGGTTGCCAGTAGGTTTGTCAGTCTTCAGAGTCAAGAAGAAAAGCTCATCTGCTAGAATGACTCGTGACAACCTCATCTTTGATCACTGGGGCAGTTTTCAAAGAATGCTTGTCCCCTCCAGTTCCAGGGCAATTTTAGATCTCCTGTTTTAAAAATGCTTTTAATTTTTTTCTGTTCCTGACCCAGGCATCATCAAGTGTGGGAGAACATAAATCTCTTTGTCTCAATTTTCTCTTAGTGATGGTGTTTCCTCAGTGGTTTTTGGTTGCTTATTTTTTCCAAACAATGAGCCAGAAACAAATGCTGGTGAGCAATAAGCCTAAAATTCAGGCTGCTTTCTGTAGAAATAGAAATTATATGGTTCACATTAGTTCATTTGTCCTTATAGGAATGTTTTTCCCTATTTCTTCTTACTTGACATGAACTCTGTAATTTCTTTGCTATACAGGTTGACTTGGGAATAAGTAGGAGCTTCAGTTGTACATTGTCTCTCTAGAGGGGAGACACATCAGGCACAAGTGCAGCTGGCTTGTGACCAAAGAGATCTCTTGGCCTGTCTTAGCTGATCAGAGATAACTAAATCAAAATGCCAGCTTAAAAGAAATGAGTGGCACATAGAAAACGCAGCCCAGGTACATCTGGGACAAGATTTTGAAATGTGGCCAATCAGAAATGACTGAAGTTTGTTCCTGCTTGCTGGCTGCAGACAGTCTTTGGGGAAATAAGTCACATCTAGTCTTTCAATTAGTAGGACAAACTGTGCAGATGTCACACCAAACAAATTCAGCCGCGTTTCAGAAGAGGTCAGTAGAGTAAAAGAAATCAGAATGGCAATGGTTTAGCAATACCCAGGGAGTTTTCTTCTTTGGTTCAATCTCAAAGTGGTGAGTTCTGTCTGGAGTCACTAAGATGATTTTTCTAGGACAGCTGGATTGTCCTCATTGGAGCTGAGTCTCTCCTCCCATTCCTGACATGCACCAGGACTGCAAGAGAACAAAAAGTACAGTTTTAAGCTTTTTCATCCCCAGGATGTCCAGGCTCAGGTCTGTGAAGATGGGCAGTTCAGCCTGTGGCCTTTTGCCACCCCAGGTTACAGCAGTGGCACATTCAGGTGCCTGGAATGCTGTAGATTTGCCTGCTGATGAGCAGCCCCACACTTTGCTGGTTATAAGGCCAAACTGTGGTTGCTACAAAGATAGATTTGAAGTCAAACTGATGCATAGAAATGAGATGATTGATGTCTTATATTTCTGAGCATAGCAGTGTGAACATTTGCTGTAAATTGTATTTGTTATAGACCCAGAGTCTTTTGGCAGTGACTCTGGGTTTGGATAGACTGGCTAAACAACTTGTTAAACAAATGGGTTTCAGTGTACATTTTGCAAATTATTTTGATTATTCAGTATAGTTTGCATGATTAGTGAGCTGCAGAGTTTTATTATTTCTGTTTTCTGACTGGTCTTATTTATTCCGGAGAATAAGTAACTCATTCCATCAATACTATTGGATTTCAATGTAGAATAACATTGGTGTGATCATGTTTTCTAGACAGAACTGTGAATTTCTACTTGCAAAGGTACCATGTTGTATTTAATGATTCAGACAAATTTACAAGTACTGTTGAAAATTTAGTTGCTAATCAATGCTAACAGATAAAATGCAAATTTTGGAACAAATATACATGTACATATGTGCTCACACACCCCTTCCTGTCCCTAGATACTGAATGTGATTAGTAAATCAAGCTGCTGACATATCATTATTATAAAAAAACAGTATTTCCATGTAATTAGGCAGCAGCAAGTCAATCATAAAACCTGGCTTTTATTTTCATCTTCTGTGGAGTTTGCAATGAAATGGCAAAGACCATATATCTATAGAAACTGGTGATATATATACCAATAATTTAGCTGCAAAATATTTCAGGTAAACTGAAGACATCAAAGGAAAAAAAAATACTGAGAATACACTGCAGCAAATATGTGCATAATGTGAAGGCAAGTTCCTGGAATTTAGTTTTATTAAAAATGAGCGAAATAAGTTTCTTTTCTTCTGTGCAGTATTTTTCTACCTGTCATTTGCGATCTGTGTCACTCTACGTGAGTGATTCTTTGGGCTGCAGCAAATAAGTCTGACTGCCAAATCTTAACTGAAACAGCAGCAGTGCTGCTTTCCCTGCTCCTGGCCCAGCTGATCTTTGCAGAAGTCACTGGCTGTGCATCACAAAGGGAGAACGGGGTGGGTATTTACCCTTCGGATGCTGAGGTTCACAGTCCAGTGTAGCTTAGGGTGTGCACTCTAAATTACACATTTGGGGTGCCAGAATAAGCAGCTGCATAAGACGTGGTAACTCTCATGAGTGGGAGGCAGGAAATCTCTGCAGTTGTCCCAGGAGGATTCAGCAGAGCTGACTTGTGTGAGCCGCTGTTAGTGACCTGTTACATTCCATGTGAGAGCTTCTATCATTTGATCATTTAGTGTAAAGATGAGCTGAAATGAGGGTTGGGTTGTATTGTCATGTAGGGATGACAAGGTGTGCTTTTCTGTCTGTGTTCATGATTTGCCTCATGTTTATAATAAATCTCTTTGTGCAAGGCATAAAGAGGTGGGGTTGGGAGCATCACTTTGTCCTACTACAAGCTGGAAAGAAAATGTGAGAAAGATTCATAAGCTACTAGAGGAGAGAACCGGGTCAGGTCTTCAGCTAACTGTGGTGATCAGCAAAGGGGCACATGTCGAATTTTCCATGTCAAACAGCCTTGACAGCTGGGATCACACTCTAATTAGTGGGGTTAAGAGGAGAGTCAAAGTAAAGAGGAGATGGTAGCAGTAGGGAGAACTCTCGGTGGGTCTCTCTCTGCACTACAGGATGCCAGAACCACACCCCTCACACACTCCCTCAGTGTTGACTTGCAGGAGCAGAAAGCTGTGAATGTCTCAGAATCCGGGGATGCTTCATCTTTCCATTTCTCCCAATGCTGTTTGAGTCAGAGATCCCAGAACCAGCACTGCAGACAAGTGTCACTTCATAGTAGCAAATTGTCAGCAGCTGTTCCAGTGGGCCAGGTCATGACTGAATGGTTTAAAATATTGAAGTTTCCTTGCACCACCAACTGTCTCATTGTTTGATACCAAAATATATGTTAAATACACAATACAAACAAGGGAAGGAAGGAGATGGGAAGCAATGACATGACTTTATTGGTAGTAATGGGAAATACCAATATGAAGATTTGCCTGGTAAGTTTATCCTCACTCTGGTGTGCATGTGAGGGTACATAGGAAAAAGTGTATGGGAGGCAAATTGTAGATGGATGAAAAAAAGGAAGGAATGAACAAAGTGGATGACAGGAAACCTTTGGGGGAAAATTAAAATAAGGCAGTAAAGTGAGTGATAGAAAAAAAATAGTAAGGTATTAGAAGCTTAGCTTTACTGTGGGGGCATCACAATCATTACTGTGGTGGCTTCACAATTTTTTGTGATGCAAAGGAAATAATTTCTCATTCTGCAGAACTGGAGCTGATACATAAACAGATTGAATGACTTGATGGATGTCAGTGACAGAGCTGGCATTCATGACTAATAATATGCTAAAACTCTCTAAATTCAAATGCGTGAGCTGCTAAATGCTGAAAGGAAGAGCATGTAAAATTATTGTTTACTTTCCTGTCTGCTCTGATTTGGGCCTTGGATATTTCAGACCCTGTATCTCTTCTGCTAAATACCCACAAAAGGGAGATCAATACAATTCTTTAGTTCTATATCTGTTGTGTAACTTAACACTTGACAGTTGAGACCACATTTTCAAAATGACTCAGAACCCAAGATCTTTTGAATATCTTCTTAGGCATTTAATTTAATTAGGCTATGTGAGAACTACGTTCATTTGCATTCAAATGGGAGTCATACATTCACCACATTTGGGAATTTTCTCTCTCAATTCTTTTGAAAACCTGGAGTGACTATCAAAAAGTTATATAGACTCAAACATAAATAACACCAAGCATGAATCAGCAGTTGGCACAGACAGCTAAGCTGAGTGCAGGATAATGCTGGAACTAAAATCATGGGTCACCACAGCAAACAGCACTGCAAGTTATGCCTCACTATTGAATTTACCTGGTCATGTTTGCTTTGTTACAACGCCTCAAACCGGAGTTGCACTGAGTGTTGTAAACATGCCTCTAGGCTCCTGTGAGCTGAAATCCCTTGAAAATGGGATCAAGAGACATAACTAGTGGGATTTGCAGCAGGAGGTATCATACATCACAAATTACAGTGACTCTCTACAGTCTCAGGAACATCTTTAACCTGTAAATATTTGATAATTTCACTCTAAGTAACTTCAACATTGACTTCCTGTGCCTTAAAATAAAGACATATATAAAGGATTCACATGTGAGCTTATTTGTTAGGAAAGTAACAGAAACCTTTATTTAGAAGACTTTGTAAAGTCTTCAAAACCAAGGGAAGTCACTGATAGCACTGTCCTTTTTCATAGCTGCAAATGCACATCTTCAGTAATAGAGCAAGCTACAATTCACTCTCAGCATTAAAAAGGGTTTCCTATTGTGATGACAAAATAAAGGTAACATCGCAGACTTCTTTCTGGAGAGTTTAAACAAAGTAGAATGTATGAAACATACTGAATAGTCAGTAGTGGATGTTAAAATCAGGAATAAACTAAGCCTTTCTCAAAGAAGAATTTTCTCCAAGCATAAACATGAAATAACTTTTAATAAAAATATGACATATGACGATCTCCCTTGTGCAAGGAGCAGCCAGCTTGAAAGTCTCTATTTCCCTTATCTGATAAGCAGTCTCGATGACTTTTCAGTGAACAGGGAGGTTTCATACAGGAATGACATTTAAAATAAATCAAGCTAAATTATTAGAGGCCCCTAATACATGGAAAGAGTTGGATTTTACTGATAAAGTGCTTAATATTATAAACTGGAGAGTGATACAGAGTAATTTGTCACTTTGAATACATAACAAAATGCAACATCTTGCACCTTTAATGTGCTTGCAGATTTTTGAATTCTGAGGCTGAATTAGACCGTAGTAAAGGTAGTGAAGTTAATCATATTTTGGTTTGCTTAGGAAATTACTGTGCAAAAATCTGGGGGTTTTGAGATCATTTCACACCAAGTGTATAGTTAAACACGGAAGTATTGTTTCAAAATATTTTTATGTGGTCTTCCTTTCTCTTATATGCTAAATTTAAAGAAAATCATTAGCAGTTATGGTTCACTTAAAATTTTGTTTCCATTAATCATATAAATCACTTTAATAAAAAAACCCAAACAAACAAAACTACCACCAACAAAAACCAAATCCTTCCCCAGCTTTAGTTCTAATCTCATGGGAAGGGGCATTGCTCAGAGATCACCTGTCACCATGTCCTGCAACTGGTACATCATGTGTTTCTCAGGTCGAGCCCAGAGCCCTCCTACAGATATCGGGGCTGTTCTTGCAATCTCTGTTGTATATGTAATGCAGTAGATTACACAAAGCAGGAGTTTTCATTTAAATGTTGTTCATTTAAATGGCCCAAGGGTTGCCAACCCCTTACCTCTTAGAAATGTTTTGATTTGGTGAGCACGCATGAAGCATCTGTTGGCAGCACTTGGAAAGTCACTGGCCTCAACTTGTCTCCTTGAGGACACGTTGCTGTTAAGGAAAGCTGTGGAGGAAAATTTTACAGTTGTTTTCTCTTTCAATATGATAAGCAAGTGCCATGAAAAAAATCAGGATTAAAACTTCCCAACTGCACACAAACAGAATTAGTTTCTGTCTTTGTGCAAAGCTTGACATGAGAACAAAAGAGCCCTTTACTCTTTCATGAAGCTGTAGAAAGGTGATTGTTTTCCTTTTAGTTGTCAGAGATTATTACTGAATGGCTATAATGCTAATTCCATTTCTAGGATGAAATCAACTGTATTTAAGATTTAGAGGGAAGAAAACAGCAAGGCAACAGTTGAATGAATAATTTCACAAATAATTTAATTCCTATTCATTTTGGGTTTTGTTTGTACTTTCAAATGTGAATGGATGCCAAATCCTCAAACATAATTGTTTTTATTTTTTTTAAACATATTTCTCCTGCAAATAATTTCTTGGATTGTTGTTTATTAAAAATATTGCAATTGGTAATATGGTTAATTATATTTCACATTCCTTTTCCTCCCCAAGTGCCCTACACAAGAAACCAAAAGGGTGTAAGTTAAATACGGAGCAAACAAATAACAGTAACACTTGTGTATTATTTTACTGCAACTAATTAAGCTTAAGCTTCATTTTCTCTACGTTCCAATTGCAAAGCCCAACAAAAAGAGCAGAAATCCCATAACCCATAACAGGCATAGCACATGTCTGTGCTCCCTGGTTCACGCAGATTTCTTTCTGGCAAGATCACCTGGGTGAGATTCACAAGTGCTGCAAGTTCCACGTGTCTCATCCGTACTCTAAACTTAACAGCAAACATATTTATTTTGTAAATATAAGCCTGATATTTTCTTTGGTAAATTGCAGTGTTGGAGTGTATCAGTCACACTGAACAGAATGAGTATTACAGACGTATTTCACATATTTCCATAAACAAGGAGAAGGAAGATTGTGACGGCAGAAAGGCAGAGTTAAATGAAATCAGTCTCAACAAAGGGGAAACAACATCCTGGAAATGTAGAAACTGAACTAACAGGCAAGAGCTGAAGCAGGGAGAGGATGGTAGCAGTGAAACAGGTTCATGCCCGGGTTCTCTTTCTAGTGCAGGTATAGCAACCCATCTCATAACTAGAAAAACAGATTATATCCTTTTCACTGATAGAGGTACAGTTAGTTGTATTGGTTTAGTTGGGTTTTTGTTGTGGGTTTGGGG
The DNA here is from genome assembly GCA_036023395.1 of Myiotriccus ornatus. Lineage (NCBI taxonomy): Eukaryota > Metazoa > Chordata > Aves > Passeriformes > Tyrannidae > Myiotriccus > Myiotriccus ornatus. Next base: position 5,801,660 of record JAYRBT010000028.1, on the reverse strand, counting down.
TTTTTTTAAAGACTAATGTGATGTGTGTAGCTGCAAATTTTACACCTCAGTATGTTAATAAACATGGTTGCAGTAACACTGCAAGGTATAAAGCTGACCAGGTTTGTCACTACAGTCCAGCTTTCCTGATTTCGTTCTTACTAGAAAAATAGTTATATTTTTCTCAGGTTTTGGGTTTTGTTTTTCTTAATCCTGATCATTGCAATTAGAGCTCCAGCATAGTTCTCAGGTAAAATTGCTACAGCACTTCCCTTTTATTGTTCCTTTTCATTTATTTATGGTTATTTTTTTCTTCCCCCAGAAGACTGGAAACAAAATCTTTTTCACTGCAATTTAAGATGGGGCAAAGCACAACTTGCTTAGTCTGGAACTACAGCAGCTGGGTTTGGGAAGCAGAAACACTCCACGATGGCACTCGGAGCTGAGCAAAGATCTTGAGAGTTCTGTTAAATACCGATCAGATTGTTCAGTGTTCTGAGCCTTGCAAACATATGTGTATGCACAGTTGGAGTCAGTGTGACATTTCAGAATATTATTTTTTCTTTAATCAACCTTTGAAGAGAAACCGAAGTGTGAAAGGGAAGGGCCGTGGGTCTGCTGAAGGAGAAGTTCCACCAGGTGCATTTAAAGTTGTGGGAAGAATATGCTGGATTATGAGAGTTGACAATTTGGGGAATCTGCCTAAATGTCACAACTATGTCCTTATGTTTTGCAACCCCCTTGTTTTCTACTGCTTTATACTAAGGAACAGGATAGTGATACTTTCAGAATAAATTTGGTGCTGCAGTTGAGCACAGGGGAAGATTTCTCCCATGTGCCTGTTTTTCCTATTCCATATTGAAAGCTACTTTTCTGTCAGATCTCCTTAAACCAAGTCTGACAAAAAAAAAAATCTGGGATTAAAAAAATCCTCTAAGATTAATTTTTTTTAAACTAGGTTTAGTAGTTTTCATTTCACCGACTTGGAGGAGGTGAGAGAGTGCACTCTCAGGTTTCTAGATGACCCTAAAATGAGGGAAAGGATTGATATGCTTGAGGAAGAGCTGCTGAGACCTAAAGAAATTCAGCCAAATTCATCAAGGGCTTCTCAATATAGGAAAGGTGTTGGTAAAGCAGAGCAAGTTCAGCAGAGGGCTGCCAAGATGGTCAGGAGGCTGGAGCACCTGCCCTGCAATGAGGGGCTGAGGGGGCTGGCAGTCTGGACAAGACACAGCTTTGGAGGCAATCAGTTCTTGATTAGATTGCAGCCTATGGCTACCTTGGGGACATCAAGAATATGTCATCTGCAGAGTGGTGCATGGTTGGAAGATCAACAGTGGGCATACACTGAGAGAGGAGAGGAAATAAAGACAAACCTTTGACATCCTGAGGCTGGCCAGGCTCTGCCTGCACAGAGAGGTCGAGCAGTCTGTGTTCTTGGAGTTTTTAAGATAAGACTGGATGAACCCTGAGCAACCCAGGCTGACCTCAGAGCTGTCCCTGCTTTGAGCAAGAGGCTGGACTGCAGATCTCCTGTGGTCCCTTCCAGACCGAAATATTTTGTGACCAAACTAAGCAACTGATCATACCTGTGAGGTGAAGAAAAAAAAATCAAAACCAAATGTGATGTGGAAATGAGCACAGAGGGGCAAAAGCTCATGAGCTTCACTGACCTGAAACCAGAGCATCATATTTGAGTGCAAGTAAAGTTATTAAGGATTTAATCTTAACAGTAGTGGTTGGACTCACAGAGCAGCAATGTGATATGAAAATCTACTCACTTTTGAAAGGTCTACTTACAGGACTCTCTGGTATTGAACAATTGTAAAAATGTTAGAAACTTTAGATAGAATATCATGTTTTAGTATGTTTAATACGGTCTTAATTAAATTCAGTTATTGAATTCTGGAATTATAAGTAAGGGTTGATGGAATAGACTGAAATCCATCCATTAAAAACAAATTCAGCACACAGGGGGACTTTGACATTTGTATCTTGTGTGTAAATACTGATCTATCACCCACAGACACTGAAAGATAGGGTAAATAGGGCCCACTTGCCAGACTGGGGGCCAACAGACTTAGCAGTCGGCTCCTGCAGTGCATCCATGCTCTGTTAGGGTATTAATATGCATTTTAGAAAGAGACCTTGTTTGAAAACTTCCAAAAATTCCATCTTTGATAATGGCAGAACTGTTGTTTTCCTAACAGGACAGAGCCTAAATATTTAAACAATCCGTGACAGAAGTATTTAAAAAATTTTGCTTATATGATAGGGAAAAAAGCAAGAGCAATTGTTCACCTGTATTTTGTTTGTTATGGGAATTTCTTGAGGCTACAGAGTAAAAGGTAAAATACTCTTAAAACTACTGTGTGAGGCTGGTAAGTCACACACATCTCATTGTTATTAAATAAAGAAAGACAGTACAAAAGCAGGGAAAGACTTTCTACTGAAAAAAGTTGATTGGTTGCTTTTATCTTGTGCCAGTACTGATATGACTTCAGCATATTTAAGAAATCTTCTCTAAAAAGCAAATGCCAACTTTGAATTTACAGTTTCATCCTTTAACCTCTAATTGTATCAAGGATAGAGGCATATTTTACAGTTTCTCTTCTGGTCCCAGATAAGTAATAATTGCCACCAGAATCATTAAACAAGTTAAAGCACTTGACTTCATTATAGTAATTCTTGTTAGTCAGGCACGTTGTACCATTATCAGACCTTTTACATCAGTAGAAACAATTGATAAATCTGTAATAATTCTGTGTCTCCAAGATTGGATAATGATCCCTTGTAATTCTCTGACATGACACACACAAAGTACTACTTTTCAGTGTGTAATTTCTCATTTCAGAGAACCTTAACCAGACTGAAAAAAAGCCCCGCTTTCATACAATCTGTTCAGTGGAATGTAAATGAATGTGGGGAACAGTCTGTTAATAAATGAGACACCATTGTGATTATTTTCAGTAACATTTGCTGTACTTAATGGTCCTATCCATCTAAGGTTTCTGCATTTATCCTGTTTATAGGATGGTTAAAACCTTTATGGAGGAATCATTAGTTTCCTTGCAAATGTCACTGACTTTGAATGCTTTGATCACTTGAAGATTAGCCCAGCCCCTGTCATCAGCTGTCTCTGATGAGTTCAGGCTGGTTTGCTTTGTACATCAAAGGCATAAAAGGACCACTCTGAGTCTCAGTCTTTTTGGTTGCCCTTTTGAAGTCTCCTGAATACACATGAGCCATTTTGGTACAGGAGAATGAAAAGCTGAGGATTATTGCACATATGGTGGACAATGTGCATCTGGATTTATGTGGCCTTTCATCAGAGACACAGACACCTCTGGGATGTCCCCATGGGTGAAATAAATGGTTCATAACCATAATGATACTCATCAATATTAAAAAAGGAACAAGCTCCTCAGACATCCCATTGCAGAATAGTCAGGATTGTACGAGGTGACAAAATACACGTAACTGCAAAGTTGATATTTTTCACTTGTTGAAGTCTGTGAGGAAATTACGTGTCACACAGAGCTGAAGAGAGTCAACCTCTTCATCCTGGGAATTTGTATCCAAGTTTTTCATCTTGTTTCATCTTTCAAATTTAACTGTATTTGTACTTTGGAAGTATGTATAGAGAAAAAAATAACAAATGAAACCCTGAGTATTTAATTGCATTTAAAATAATAGCTATCTTTATGTGAAATGTGCATTGCAAACCTCTTTTAATTACCTGTTTTATCCTTCATAATTTAGGTACAGTTTTGCTCTAGGTTTTTTCACATAGTATTTATTAAAAAGGATTTTTAAAAGCTTCCTTTCTTAGCATTACTGTGTATATTGTCCTGCAATTGTAATCTCATGTGTTTATAAAACAAGTATCTGAGTCAAGATTTTCAGAAGTGATGCTTAAAATTGGCATCTTGAAGGCCTATTAGAGGTCCTAATAGGCAGTTTGATTTTCTAGAATTGCTGAGCAGTTTCCTCTAAAGAGGCTTTATTCACTAATGAAGTAATTAAATGGGAGCTTAAAAGGTTTTAAGACACATAAAAAAATAATGACATATTTTGTGTGCTTGAGATGTCATAAGGCAACAATGGTAAGATCATGCTAAGCTTCACAGAATAGAACTAATCCTAACAGTGATCTGTGAAGAAAAATGTAAAGTGAGGTGCAGAAAAATCAGAACTCTCTAACACTGGAATCTACAGAAGGCTGAAAGGTTCTGATGTCAGTGGACAAGGGTGTTATAAAGCAATGTATCTGAGAACTGATGTTTGTGTGGGTAAGTGGAGATGTGAAGTGACAGGCAGGTAAAACACCTTCTCTTACACACTGCAGATTGCATTTGGGATGCTCTGTGAAGAGCTGCTGAAAAATTAACATGAGTCTGACTCAAGTACTGTGCATGGGCTATTTAACAGGTCTTTAGAGAACCAAGAAACAAGGTAGAGGATTAACGAAAATGGTTAAAAGAGCGTTAATTGGAGTCAATGAGATGAAAGTGAGAAAACAATGCCCACAGTGAATGTAAAATTCCGATGAGGATTACAGTAGGGCACAAGCGGTCCCAGTGTTTGAGACCTCCAGAATCAGGTTTCCACGGGCCTGGTCAAAGTGATTATTGTATTTGTTACTATTATTATCATCCCTGGAGGGCCTGTGTGACAGTCAGCCTAAATTTTCAGACATGGTACAAACATAGAGAGTCATGGGTATCTGTAACCGTGAAGATTTTATGCTTCATGTAAAATGAGCAAACCTTTGGAGAGAAGGATGGAAGGAAGGACAGAAGGAGAGGGTGTGATGGGACTGGTACTGTAGAAGGTGTGGAAGATAAAGCTGGCAAGAGCAGGCAGTCTCTCTAGCTGCTGTCATTTACTGCTGGCTGAAAATCATCTTGTACTGACAAGAAGGTGGATGAAGTTACCTGTTTGGCCAATGCCAGCTCTCATTTTAATATCATTTTCACATCCTCTTTTTTATTTAATTTTCATTTCCAAACGAAAATAGGGGCTATGAAGAGAGCAATAAATTGGCTCTTTTTTTCCTCAGTAAATAACTAAAGTCTTTTCAGCCAGAGCACAGATGGCTTTCTAGCAGCTTCCTCACAGTGCTCTGCACTCCCATGGGCCAAACGTTCTTCTTGAAAAGACCATTTTCAAAAGGGAGCACATGCATTAGAGTGTAGTAGCTCTCTGGAGTACCAATACATGTGTTGGATGCTTTATAATAGAGAATTTTTAGGACAGTTCCTTTTTTTTTTTGTTGTTGTTGTTGTTGTCAAGAATTAAAGCGAACTTTGTGCTGCATTTACTCTTCAGTGAGACACTAATCAAAATGCAACAAATGGTTTGGCAATTTTCAGTGCAGTACCTGCCTTCCCCTTTGAGGAGCTCTTAATAGCCATTATTCTCTCACACTGTGAAACATTTACATTTAAGGGAAGTATTTTTTTATCCAAATTTTCATTTTCTTTAATTTTTTTTGACAAAAAGACATGGCAACTTTGTTTTGTCTCTCTTCTGTCCACATTCACTCATTGCTGGGTCAAAAGAGATGCACGTGCATGGACAGACACACACAACTTTCATGCCTGATTTGTGTGGAAAAAAAAAAAAAAGAGAATCCCATCCTAAAATATGGTGGATTAATCTTATAGCAGCAGACATAAATATCAAATATTAACAAAAGTTAATGGATTCAAAGCAAAATTATTGCTATTGTTCACCCCAAAATAGGTTTTTTTCTTATGTGTTATAGAGACTTTAATAAATCCCTTTGGAATAAAGATTGGGGAAAACACTTTTGAGTTCTTAAATTTTTTATTTTTAAGTATCTAAAGAAGACAAGTGCAGGTAGATTATGAGAGAAAAAATGCCTTCTCTGCCCATGAGTGCTGTATTTGGGTTGACATCTTTTGTTGTGCCCTGTTGTCACAACTGAAGTCACACTACAATGCTGACAGAGTTCTGTTTACTCAGAGGAAAGTAGCTGCTCTTCACAGTTATTTTAATTTACATCTTTGCCGTGTTACGTAGGTGATTTCCATCATTATTTTTTGTGTCTCTGTGTGTGTGTGTGATCGCTACAGGATGAGAAGTGTTGTAAAGCTGTGGGAATTTTGTGGCACAGATGCATTTAGATAGTGGGTTGCTCTGCATTGTTTAAAGCAAGGCAGTTTTTGATTGTTTCCACGATGACTGGATGCATCGTTAACCCCTTTATTGTTGATGTCCTACAGAGACCTGATATGTAGTCTTAATTATTTTAAAAGACATTTCTTTGTTACTTAGCTGGTGATTAAAAGTAAATTAAAAGACGGCAATGGCAGACTATTGTTGTTCATTAGCAGATCTAAAACCCTAATCATCTAGTAAGGGACTAATTTTCACATAATTTTAAAAACAATAAGTACACTGGTGTAGAAATTATTTGTGCTGCTCCTACCAGTTAATTAACCAAATCACCAGAGAGGGAGAGCGTGAGAGTGATTATTTTCTATTAATCGAACTGAGAAATCTAAAGCAGGAATCCCAGTCAAAGCTCTTAATAATGTTCCTTATAACAATAAGATGAGTTTGAACTCCAAGTGCTGAACGATATTGAAGATTCTCACAGGGGAGTATGGGAAGGGCAAAGGCAAGAGCAAGGTGACCAAAACACTCATTCATTATTGCAGAGACAAAAGATGAACTATGCTGCAGGAGGCAGTGATGGAGTACATATAAGAACCCAGCCATAATTTGCAGAGCTCCTGAAAAGAAACAATTTCTATAGAAATACTAATTAAAATTGGTTGAAAATTGGCCTTTAAGATCAACCTTTCATGAAAATTTCTTGAGTTTAGGAAGAGGAAAAAGCTCAACTTTTTGATTGAAGTAATGCTTCAGTTTTCAGCATTAATTATTGTTAGAACTAATGGGCCCCTTTTTTTCTCCATTTTCAGGCTTTTAACTGGCAAATGGTCATTCATTTGGTGAAGTATGACAGTGATTGTTGAGGCTGAAGTCCTGCACTGTCTCAAACATTTTCAGAGTGACAGGTAGGACTGATTATTGTTGAAGGTATCAGAGAACACTCCTAAGGAAGAAATCCCTTCTCTTTGAAGGACCTGATATTATTGCAGAAGTGATGGAATAAGGGCATAAGAAGACAAGGTTTTAATACACTTTTAAAACTGTGACTAAAATATTTCAGTTTTGATACATTATATGGACATTTTAAGAAAAGCAAAGGCATATTGAATTTTTTAATGGGAAAGCACAGCCATATAAGAGGTTGTTTGGCTGCAGTGACACCTGTGACTCTCTGTATCACAAAAAATTCTGACACTTCCAATCACAACCCCT
>JAYRBT010000028.1:5764769-5794222 GCA_036023395.1 Myiotriccus ornatus | reverse complement strand
GAAGTATGACAGTGATTGTTGAGGCTGAAGTCCTGCACTGTCTCAAACATTTTCAGAGTGACAGGTAGGACTGATTACTGTTGAAGGTATCAGAGAACACTCCTAAGGAAGAAATCCCTTCTCCTTGAAGGACCTGGTATTATTGCAGAAGTGATGGAATAAGGGCATAAGAAGACAAGGTTTTAATACACTTTTAAAACTGTGACTAAAATGTTTCAGTTTTGATACATTATATGGACATTTTAAGAAAAGCAAAGGCACACTGAATTTTTTAATGGGAAAGCACAGCCATAGAAGAGGTTGTTTGGCTGCAGTGACACCTGTGACTCTCTGTATCACAAAAAATTCTGACACTTCCAATCACAACCCCTGATTAAATTCATTAAGTCCTTTCTCAAGCCTTATAAAAAATATTGTGTGACTCAGCAATTCACTCAGCTTTCTGTGTCAGGTTACACAAGATACAAGTATGTTGAAACTTGAAAGCCAGATGCAGAAATACAAATCTGTGCTCCTAGGGCTGAACACAGTGCAGTGTGATGGGGGTTCTCATGAATAGGAGCTCTTGTGAAGAAGAGAAGGGCCTTTTTTGAGCTCAGTATCTTCTGTTTTCCTGCTTGGGACTGTTCCTTTACTAGCAATGTTTCTGTTTCTTCCATGACCCTGGTTTACTAGCCCTTCCTGCCTGCAGATAGCTAGAAAGTTGCTAAAAAAGAATGAACCAAAAGGGGCAGAAATGCAGTGAGAGCAAATAGATTCCTTCAGTCAAGTGAATAATAACTGATAGTGCTGGCCCAGTTCTGCTGCTGAGGGTAAAGTGAGAGAAAAAAAACGTAGAACAGAAAAAGTAAACTATTTTACCTGGAGCAGTAAAAAAGAGTCTCTAGTGTGGTCCTCCCTTGTGTGTAATTCTCTAGATGATGCTGTTGACAGTGGATTTAAGTTATTATTGTTGTATCATCTGTTCTACGTTGCTGTCTCAAATAACTGGATCAGTTTAGTTTTGTGTCATTTGTTCTCTATAATTTCTTTGGCTAATTATTTGTTCATCTTTGTGTAGGTTAAAGTTTGCCTATGTAGATTTATCTATATTTTCATATGTCTTATTACTGGATCTCATTTTTTCATCGTTTGTTATGAGCTCTATAAATTAATGGGAAGATTTATTAAAGAAACAAATACTGATTATATTAACCTTGGCTTCATTCTCACACTACTGTAGGGTCTTTAAATGCCTACCAATTTACTTTCCTTTGTGATCACTGTTTATTTATTTTTATTTACTGAAGCTATTTGAAAGAATTGGTTAGTGCTTGGCTTTAAATGACTTTTAGATAAAAGTATCAGGCTGAGTCAGTAAAGAAAAAAAAATGACCAGATGGTAACCTCAGTATGGGATAGAGATGAATGTGAATCTAAAATGAGGAATGTCCCAAATAATGAGGGTCATTTGAGAGTAAGATGGTGTGTGCACTTTGTGGCCATGAATAATGCATCGATGTACCTCCTTCAGTAATCATGATGCATGAGTTCTCTATAGAAACTATCACGAGATCAGTTTTGCATGGGAATCAAGTGCTTTAGGTACTTTAATTATTTAGATTATGTATCTGAGAGAAGAAAAATGTTTAAATTTCATACTCCTCCTTTTAGTCTTGGTGTCAAAGAAGGAGAAGGGTGAACTGGGGATAAAATCCTGTGTGACCTTCTCAGGCAAAGATTATTCTCCTGATTCCTCTTTTCCTTTTTATCCACCTAGGTGGCAAACTCTTCAACTCTGCAAATGAGTGAACTCAAATTTGAATTCATAGGAACATCCCGTCCCACCTCAAAGAAACTGTGAATGTCAGTCTGTCCTACCTGTCATTCACTCTGTGAAAAGTTACACATGGAGTTGACACTGGGGAGTCTCTAAAAGGACAAATCACAGCATTTCCCCTTCTGTTGTTGCCCACTTCTTTTGCCCAGAAAGAATGCCAAGGCAGGAGATGTTCCTGTCCTTAGTTTTAATTTCTAGCCCTGGTAACAGGGAGAGGTGCTGAAACACAAGGCAGATGAATTGATGAGAAAGGAAATGCTGGTGCTATCCAAGTGATTTGCTGCAGAGCTCGGCTTGTGAGGTTGTTGATTCGGCACAAATTTGAGGTGCAAGCCTTCCCTGATTGTTCCTCTTGCGCTTGCTTAAGCCAAACAGCTGAAATTCAGGCCCTCCTGGTAACAGAAATCAAGCACTTGCCAACTTTGGTGCTTGACACAGTAACTGTCTCAGAGGCACCTTTGCCCCCCTGGTCCCCTGTGATCTCTGCACTCTTGTCTTTCCTCTTCTCCAGGCAGTTGCAGAAGCAATTGTGTTGTTCTGTTTTCTTAGGACATGCAGAAGGGTAGGAACTGGAGTGATTTGTAGAATCCTTCGCAGACTGAGAAAATTCTTTCTTTCTTATGAAAAGTGAATACTCTCCTCTTGCTGGGAAGACTCATCCCAAAAGATCTTCTCTAAACAAGTCTTTTCTGTAAGGATAAACTCCCACATAGCACCTTAGCAGCATGCTCAGTCTAGGACTGGTTTTGTCCAAATTATCCAATAAATTTTGTACTGATAGTTACTTCTAACCCATCAATTATCTTCCCTCAACCTTTCTCTAGTTCTGTTACGTCCAGCGTTTCAATCTGCTGGATTATGGAGTTCAGCTGGGGTTAATTCTACTCCCCTGAAATCACAAGTCTTTATTTTTGGTAGTGGTCTTAACAGGTAATTAGGGAAGAGCTCTATCTGGCAATTTCTTTCTGGGATTTGAGACCACACAGTGTGGTCATGCTGGACAGTGAACGAATTTGCCTCTTTTGAGGATCTTTGGATTCGTCTTGGTGTTGCAATGAGCTCAGGCTTCTCAGTGGACAGGCTCTAACAGTAAAAATGCAGTTACTTACAACACAAATTTACATAATGGACTACAGTTACAAAAGTTAAAGAACAAATTGCGGCATTAAGATTATAGTGAGCCGTACCCGTGGTATTTGTTGCTATAAAACCCCAGCTAAATTGCAAGGTTGGCTAATTGCCTTGTGCAGCCTCCCCTTTGGCTGGCTCTGCACCCAGAGTTACAGCTTCCCTGCTCTGACCATTAGCCACGGCTGTTAAACCGTCTGAGGTTAAATATGAGACCAGCTCAGAGAATCTGCTGTAAGCAGCTGCTTTTTCTTTTTTTCCTGGCACAGTAGGGCATGAGGTTTTCCCCCTTCTCTTACGCCCTTCAGTGCCTCAGCCTGAGTGTGTGACGTAGAATGTTAAAGTGGGAACTACAGCATTTCCTCTTCTCCCGTCCTGTTACCATTTCTGTTATGTGTAATAATTAACACTTTCTTTGCTTCGGGCTTCAAACTGCGGTATTCTGTTGCAGCTTTTGAAGACACATTTTGGTAAAGCTTTAAATCTCGTATCACAAGAAATATTAAATGTATGCTCTGCTTAATAGATTCTTTTTCTTTCTCTTTGAGCATCGTGTCGAAACAAAACAGATGGCAAAATTGGGAACAGGATGTTTCTCTTCAAATTCACTGTTAATATTAGGGTCCCTAGTGATGATCCTGCCTTTTTTAGAGTACAAGGACAAGTTATCCTCAGAAATAATAGCAGGAAAATTACAAAGAGCCTAAGAGGAAAAATTTCTCTGTACGTTTTATGTAAAGCCTGTTGGATTTGTGCCAGGGGGGAATAAGTTGCGACTGAAATTTTAAAGAGTCTGGATCATTTTAGGATACTTGCAGTTCCCACTAAAATAACAGTAATAAAATTTCATGGTTCAGAGCCTTCACCAACCACAAAAGGAGTCAGGAAAGCATTTTCCTCTTATCTACACAACAGCATAATTGGCTCAGGGCATTGGTGGAGAGGCATCATCCCCACACAAGACAACAGGTAGCAAATAGCAAACCATTTGCTGAGATGGGACTGAAGGGACTGGTGGGCTGTCCCGACATAGCAGTGTTTGCAGACTTTGTGCTGATGGAGGAATATATTTCTGAAACTCAAGAGTTCCTATGCTGATTATTTTACTGTTGTCTCTTCTCAGTGTCAGGAGAAACGGTATATTGAAATTCCCTGGCTTTTAGTTTGTTTCTGAGATTCTTAGAAAAATTCATCCCCGTCTCTGACTGCTTCCTGAGCACCACAATCTAAACTTTTTTGGGGTACCAGGAGTTCTGAGATGCTCTGGAAAACTGAGGACTTCATTCATCTGTCAGAAAGCAGGGAGCAGGAGCAGGAGCAGGGCAGTGCCTCTGACTGTGACACACTCCAGGTGCACACACACCTGAGAGTGCACCTAAAGTGCACCTAAATTCTACCCTGCAGGTAGAATCATCTCAGATAAAGCAACATTTTGCAAGAAACACTGCAGAGAGAAAGCTCCCATGTTAAAATTAGCTGGCATCTGCATTAAAATGATTCTGAGCACTCACTGTCTTATCCATGGATTCTCTATGGTGGAGAAGTAGGACATGAGAACCTCAGGCTTTTGGGAACATCAGTTACTAGGAAGCTCCCAACTGACTGCTTAGGCAATACTCTTAGGTGTTCCAGGGGAAAGATTTTTTTTTTTTTTAAATATGGCTGGGGGTGTAAATAAACAAGTAAATCTGCTACATCACCTAATTAAATCCTCTAGATAACATGCAGCTCAATCAAAGAAGTTGTATAATGTATGCAGTAATGCTTTTATGCAAAAAATGCCCTAGACATTTTTCTCACATATCTTGGGCTTATTTCCACCTTATATTACATATTCTTCTTTCTACTTCTCTCAGTTGTTTTGATTTTAGAAGATGTAGTTCACCCAGACAGATATGCCAAACTCCTGTAAGTACAAATGGATGTGCTGCTTAGCCCTGAAGGTACCACCTGGCACAGAACACCTTCCAGCTGCCCAGAGTGAGCCAGAGCCTCTTGCATCTCCTCTGACTGCCGTCATTCCTCATGTTGGTTCCAAGAGTCACCCTGCCAGCTGTCCCACTGCTGCCTGCGTTCAGGAGCCTGACAGGCAGCTGAGCTGGTGCACATTTTATGAATGAGCATAAACTTGGACTTGATGGCACTTGCAAAAGAATTCAAAGGACAGGGAAGACTTTGTTCAAGTGCTGATATGTCTTTGAAAGGGCAGCAAAGCAATTTTCCCTCCCTGTAATGCCATCAACCAAAAAACAATCAAACTGGAACTATAAAACAAAACCACATCTGAAATAAATGTTCCATGGCTTACATAGCAATATTTATTTGCTTTTAATTCCAAAGCATGCTTTCAATTAAGTAGGTCGGGTTTTTTTTTTAAATATATTTTCAAGACATATTTTTGAGAGTCCAGCATTACTGTACAGTAATTTAGAAAAATCCAAAGGGGAGGATATATTAATGGTTTTAAGGTTAATGACAGCTTTAGTCTATTGGGCTGTGTCACACTGCTGTTAGGACTTTGTCCAGCAGCAGTTGAACACATCCTTCATGCTAAGGACCAAACTCCCAACCCACTACTGGCAGGTAAAAGGCTTTTCTCAACATCATGCCAGGCTGGTGTGGGAGACATAAGGAGATGAAAGTTTACTCGAGGTTATATATCACCCAAAATAATATAGGGAGCAAAGAAAAGTTTCAGAATTCCTGTATTGACCTTGGTTTATAGAGTACACCATAGACATGGGGTTTCTGTTTCACCAGGATAATGAGTAATACAGTGGGATAAATTTTTCATCAGCATGCATTTTTTGAAAGTGCAGACTGACGTTTTAATATATATATATAAACTGCTATATATTAATTTTCTTTTTATCTTCATTCTTAATCTTCTTAACACAGTAAGAAATATCAGGAGTTTCTAATGTAAAATTAAAAATGGGTGTGAAAAGTCAGAGGTTAAGAATGTAGGAAGTTTGCTTGACTAAGATGGGTTTGTATGAACCTGTATTAGGTGCTAATGGCACACATCACTCGAGACATTTAGGCGTCTGAATCCCTTTGATACATCCATTTGTATATCCTAAAGTATTGAGCATGGATCTCATTAGAATAAGTGACACCATCCAAACAGTGGTTAATTGCCTGTTATTCAGTGCATTCTTAGGGTAGGGTTATTCAGACAATTAGGCTTTAATATAAACTTTTCACCAGCCTCGATAACAGATCTGTCAAATTGTAATGTCATTTCTCCTCTCCTTCTGTCAATTTTTTGGCTGTAAAGGAAAACTTCAGTGGTACTGTCATTCTTCCTGTGTGCAGCTGAATTCCTTGAATATCCTTGAATCTCTAATACCAGTAACATTTCCCATGTCAAAAGCTCATCTTGGTTTTAATTTAAGGCATACATCGATAGCAATTCAAAGATTCCTAATTGATTGTTCTTGAGATAAATCTGGAGAGACTATGAAATCTCCATTGTTTTGGCAATTCTTTGGTTTTGAGAGTTGGTAGTATAATTAAAAGAGCTGGTTTGTTATCCTGTGAGTTTCCTGAGATCAGTTACACTTGTCATACAAAAGAGTCAATCCACCCATGGTGGAATTGAGCTTTGGGCTGTGACTTGCAGCTCTATAACATGATGCTTTCTCAAATCATCAGCCTTGGGTGTCAGTTACAAAATAATAAAGAAGCTTCTTATAGTTGCTCTTTGTAAAAAACCCTCTAATCTTTCAGTCTTAATCTTATGTCCAAAAACTGCCTTTTTATCAGCAATTTACTCTGATTTTAATGATCAGAAGAACTGAATAGCAGATTTGCACTAACTTCTCCAAAACATATGTTACCTAATAAGCTATTCAGTTCCTCTGAAGGGGTGTGTAGTTATTATGGTGCTGAGGAGAGAGGATAAATAAGCCAATAAAAAGAATAAGAAAAGATGATATTTCCCCTCAGAGGCTAAAGTTGGTCAGGTTCAAATTTGCAAGCAAATGTGCAAGGTTCTGTTCACTAAATCCCTCTGGAGCAGAACTGCAGCTTTCTATTTTGTCACACCAGAATAGATGTTAGGAAGACTTGCCTGAATACAATGCATGTGTCCTTTCAGATATTCCATCTATCTGTCATTTCAGTTCGAGTTTGGATGGCTGACTTTTGATTATTGTACAGGTCTGATGTGTGCTTCTAAGAACTACATAAATAGCCCTTATTCCAGCACGTATCGATTGTCAGCTCCCTGTCTAATACATGCTGGTGGGATTCCTGGAGTCAGCGGGCTGTTTTCTTTCACCAGATAGCAAAGAGCTAGTTAGGAGTTTTGTAAACTACTACTGCAAGTTTTAACTCCCACAATCATGACTAATAATGTGACCTGATTATTATTCTGACATAGCTTTCTGCTGCTGGAGAGTGTCTGGTTTCCCAGGCCCCGGGCAATGGGGGATGACATGTGATATGATGCACCGAGTGCAGACTGCAAAATGCTTCAGCAAAACTTAGTGGGTGATCTATGGACTGGGACATCTGTGGCAGCTACACTGGAAGCTGCTCATCCATCTTTACATGTGGTGATAGTGAGCCCAGATAACTAAATCTGTGGAAAGAGTCACTGAGGACGTTAGGGAAGACAGAGTGATGAGGCCCTGGGCCTCTGTTTAGATGTCTTGGGACTCATTCTGCTAAGGGGAAAAAAACACATTTCAGATTTGCAGCACAAAAATACAGCATATCACAGTATGTTACAGATTAAAAAACGTGTCAGCTTTCTTACAATAGCCGAAACCACCACCAAAATTTCTGAGATGCAGATAGATCCCAAACGAAAATGGAGTTAGGTGCTTTGATGTCGGAGGAGTTGCATACTTTTGCCTAGAATTTCCATGGTGTTGGAGATAATAGGAAGTCTTTTATTATTATCTAGGATCAGATAACAACTCTCTTTAACCTGTCAGGTAGACTGGAAGGCAGCATGTGTTTCTGCTCTCCCTCCCCCTAGTCACACCCTTTTTGAGTGGAAAACATTTAGATATCTTGGCATCTTCTACGCATCCAAAATGCATTTTAGCATGTTCTAAGCATCCAAAATGCAAAATGGCATCCTGGCATCCAAAATACATTTTGGCATCCTCTAGGATGGTACAATTCCCCAAGACTGCTGGATTTCCCTCTGTGCATATCCACAAACTATTTGACCTTTTGGCTTATTAAAAATTTCTAAATAGCTCTCATGCATTTAGTACTATTTGAGGTATTTAGATGGAAGAAAACAGAGCAAAGGATCAGTCATATTTCTGAATGAACAGGAATTGCATTTGATATGTACACTGTTAATTCACAGGATTAATTTTAGTAACACTACACACTGATGGAATAATTCATACACTATAGTTGTGTAGAATTCTGAGAAAAGTAATACAATAACTTTATGTTTGTGATTTGGGAAACCTTGTCCATGGAAAATTTAGGCAGAATTCAGCACTCTGGCTGTAAAGCTGATGTATGTGCTTCAAGATTCTCAGTTCAAAGCCCTGAAAAGCAAACCATTCGAGAACAGTGTTGCAATAAAGGGAGACATTGCAGCAATATCACTGGCTTTTGTGCCTACATAGGTTTGCATGAATGTTTTGGTTTACATTTAGTTGTAATTGTTCACTATACCCTCAGATTTTCATTCTAAGATATATTCAGCCCTGTGTTTAGTGAATAGTCATTTAATGGGTGCTCAGGAATTTTAAATATGTTGGTGAAGGGGAGGGCAGGTGACTACCAGAGTAAATAGCCAAAGGGATGAGGAAAAAAAAAAGTAATAGGTAGCGAGATGGTGAGAGGTACATGACCTCAAAAGTAGCATTGTTCAGAAGGTATTTCCACTAGGATGGGTCCTCACAGCTGGGCAGCTGCTCATATTGCTTTTCTGCTCTGGCACAGCAGGGGCTTGTAATTGCACAGTAGCCTCCCCTTCCACTGGCCTTTGCTTCTTGCAGATTTGGGCTGGGGTAGAATTAATTTTTTTCACAGTGGCTGGTGTAGGCTGTGTTCTGTATTTGGGCTGGAAACAGTGCTGATAACACACGGGTGTTTTCAGTGTTGCTGAGCAGGGTTCACACAGTCGAGGCCGGTTCTGCTCCCCACCCCAGCGGTGAGCAGGCTGGGGGTGCACAAGGAGCAGGGAGGGAATTCACCCAAGGGATGTTCCAGATGGGAAGAGGTGAACAAATTCCTTGTTTTGCTTTGCCTGTGTGTGCAGTTTTTGCTTTACCCGTTAAACTGCCTTTATTTCAGTTCATGACTCTTCTGATTCTCTCCCCAGTCCCACCAGTGAGGAGAGGGAGCAAGGAACTGAGCTGATGGCTGGGATTAAGCAGTTATTTTTGCACTAAAATAAGCCAGTGGGAAGGTTTCTGCAAGGAAATGCCAAAAGAAAGAGAAGCCTGATGTTGGGTGGGAAAAGGAGATGTAGTGATGAGATGTCCAAAACTTTGGGTAATCCAGTGGCATTTTGAAGAAAGTAACCTGCTCTCCAGAGGTCATAAGAGCAAGAATGCTGAACATCCAGAGTTTTGCTGCTTCCTTTGCAGTCATCAGAAATTGAAAACTTAGAGACAGTTAACAAATTTGTTCCTATTAACTGCAGGATTTTTAACATTAATTATTTTCATGAAATTAAATTCTGGCATAAAAAATGTTTTTCTCAGTAAAATACTACATTTAGTAGGCAAATACCTGTTATGTTTATGGATTTTTTTGATGTGATAAGGAATCTTGCCACATACTTTCTTTTCCTATGGGAAGAAAGGTAAAAAGAAAGCTGTTTCAAAACATTCCAGTGTTTCCATCCCACTGAAATTTCAGGTGTTTTAAGCTTTGTTTTCAATAACAAATCAAAACTTTAGAAGTTATAACTGAATGAAAAAATCCAAGGTTGCTTCATTGAAAGCATTATAAATTTTCTAGTTAATACCACAGGAATCATAAAAGACACTAATCTTTGCAGTTAGTTGGAGATAGAATAATTTAATGCCCTCATTTTTCCTATGGACTCAGTGAGGGCACTTATCCCACAGTAAATTAAGCTATGGTTTCCTGTGGTGCCAACTGCAATAAAGATGAAGAGGCCATCATGCATCCTGAAGTACTCAGGAGGTCTTTTTTTTTTTTTTTTCCTCTGTGTTACAGATGTGTTACCTTAATAACTGTGTAATTTCAGAAAGTTCTCCCAAGAACCAAAATCCCCTCCCTGGTACCTGAATTAAAATTAACTTGAGCAGTGTGGTAAGATGATTAAGGAGGCCTTTTTGTGTATATTAGTTTTGTGCTTCCAGACACAAATTAATGTAGCCATACACTTGTGTAACTGGAGTCCTAAATTACACACATCAACAACTGATCAATGCAGACTTTACTACACTTCTCCTGGGAACACCTTAATAATAGTAAACTTCCTGGCTGAGAGAGGGATGAGAATTTGTGTATCAAATTTGATTTTAAAGCAATGAAGACTAGAAGAGCTATGTATAAGCAATAACAAGAAAAAAATTCATTTTTCCTCAATATATTTTCTTTAATGCAATTAGGTTTTTTTCTTACGCATATCCAAGTGCTCGTACAAATTCTTTTTCTTCTGGGTTTTAACCAGAAACGTGACAAAGAACAGAGATGTAGCTCTTTAATGTTTGTTTCCCTCAGAGCAGCATGAAGCAGTTCCACAGTTTATGGAGCTGCTCAGACAGCTTTCTTAATTCTGAAAGTTGGTAACTTCGGGGGCTGATCACTTGGAGGATTCATTATTTCAGTGTGAAGGGGCAGTTACATCACAGGCTCTGTCATCGCTGGCCCTCACCCAGCAGCGTGTCAGAGGTTTAGTGTTCAGCTACTTCTTCCTTTGGTCATTGCTGTGTTTATTGTCAGGGAGAGGTCATGACTGGCTCAGTTGTTGCTCATTTTAACAGTGTTTAAGTTTTTTATTACAATAAATCCCTGACATAGATTCAGGATGTAGGTCTCCTAATGTGCTTCAACTTTTGGCGTACTAGTTTGAAAATTGCATTACTTGGATATATGTGCACTGAGGGTTAAAAATGTGCCTCAGCTTCTTAATGACTAAGGATTTTTGAAAATACTACTGTCTGTTCACTGCAAATTCACAGGATTTGCTAGTCATAGTCACACAGGCAGACTCTGGGCTGTACCAGTGTGTCTGATTTTAAGCATATGAAGAACAGTGCAGAGTGGTCAGAGCCAGCCCAGAGGATGGAAACAGATATGATCAGAGAAAATATGATCTCTCAGAAAAGACTGACAGAACTGGGCCTGTTTAGATGGGAAAATACAACTGACATGAGAGAGGATACCAATCTTAGAAGGAATAAAGGTTATCACCAATAGCAAGGTAATAAATTGTTCTCCATGTCCATTGCAGGTCAGGATATGGGATAGGGCAGCAAGTAATGGGATTCTTTTTCAGTGAGGGACCTTTAGGTTGGACATCAGGAAAGAGAAGCAACCAGAACCCCTTTTCTAACTGGGATGCTGCAGTCTTTTCCACACACTGAAGATTTTCAAGAACAGATTAAGGAAACAGCTGTCAGAAATCATTTTAGTGTAGCTTATCCTGCTCTGTTGAGGGAGATGGATTTTATGCCCACCTAAGGTTTTGAGGTACCTTCCTGCTCTACACTTAGAAGACTTAATGAACTTCACTTTTTTTCTCTCATAGAAAAAGAATCTTTCCTTAAGTCAACATTACTTTTTCATGGATTATGTGAGTGTAGGGATGTATTTATCTTCTCCAAATATATTCCTGAATTATTGCTAAGTCATTGCTAAACTATTATCCAAGCTATTACCTATGTTTCTTTTTCTGCTCTCCATTTTAAAAATCCTATCATACTACTTCTTTTCAGTTTTGCCTCTGAGATTGGGAAGCAAGGAGGAAAATGGTAAACATTAACCCTTTGTTTCTATGTCAACTGCAAGTGCTTTTATAAAAAAGTGTCTTGACTGCTTTATGCAGATAAGATTCAAGAAATGAATTAGATTTTGAATTCCCACTCAAATCAGATATTTCAGTTAGTCATATTTCTACCATTTAGCAAATCTGTCACATCCAAATCTTAATTTTTAAACCAGTATCCAGACAATGATGGGAGCCAACTCAGCTCCTTATTCCAATCTGTACTTTTATTCCTCAACTATCTTCTTTAGAGGTGAATTCTGTATGTTTTCTTCTTCAGTGCAAGGTAGAGACTTTATAAGTAATTCCAATAGTTCTACATTCCAGATATACCTTCCACTCATGTTTGAAAGAGATGCTGAGCAGGCAACTTCTCTTAACTACATCTTGGTATATGGTTTAATTATGTCTTTTATGTACTAATAATATAGAGATACATTGTGTGTACCTACATATCAAGAGTGGCATTAATTACCATTCCATCGAAATGGAAAGAAAAAGATGCCATTTTGGTGGGTACTGTTCTGCATAATATGATGTTTTGGAGAATAAAATCCTAATTATCATGATATGGTCTGTATGGGTTGTAGGAATCTGTTTGCGCATCTGGATTTGAAGATCGAGGAACCTGTTCTTGAAAGGGCAGCAGGGGTCTTCTTCCATGATTACTTTATGAAATATTACTCAGAAACCGCCTCTCACTATGTGTGTGCACACATACACACAAAGAAGGTAAAATTTTGCCTTAAAAAGCACTCTGGCCTTATATACCAAATTCATTCTTTTTACATTTGATTCCATCTCTTCCTTCTTTTCACAACTCTAATGAAAAGGGAAACTAATGAGAAATGTTTGCAATCCTGATTATAGAACACTGAGCAGCACCAGCTCTGAGCACATGCACATCTGAATCAGCTCAGATGGATCTTTGATTGCCCACGTGCCTTTATACAGGTTGTGATTTGTGTTATCAGGGAGGGCTAGAAATAATTTTCAATACATTACATTACAGTGCACTTCAAATCTACTGTGAAAAAATCCAGATGTTCTGCTAGCCCTGTTGCTATCCCTGTTATTATGGAATGCTTTAGGAGGTTTCCTTTTATTCATACCAGTTGTGTGGTTTAATTTAAAAGTCATAGCAAGCATCTAACTTTCTGCCTTCATGTTGAAAGGCTACTTTTTAAAAACGGAGAGAACTCAGTCATTGATTGGGGACACAAACAGTATAAATAAGCCTTGTCATTGCGTGTCTGATGATTTCAGATTTAAATAGTTTTTCATTAAATATGAAATGTCCAAATTACCAAATCATTGTTAGCTGCATTATAAACCATTTTACAGTACTTCTCCAGCATCTTATCTCCTAGCTGCAGGATGTTTGTGGATAATGCTGCCTTCATGTTAGACAAGCAGACAATAATTTGATTGTTCTGTTTGCTATTTTGTGCAGAGCAGTACTTTAAAATTCTTTCATGTTTTGTGCTGTAACAAAGTCTGTTGCTTTTATTTGTTGGTACATTGGAAAGCTTCAGTATTACTGCTATAGATATTTTTTTCCTTTAAAGTTTTTCCTTGCACTCAGTTTGATATATGAACACTGCGTAAGCCTGACAGTCACACACCTGCTAGATCAAGAGTCTCATGTTGCCCAGACTTGCTCCTCAAGCATTCACCAGGATGGCACCAGATGCAGGGAGATGGTTTCCAGTATGAGAAAGTAGGCAGAAGTAAATCAAGGGTTGTTAGTCCTGTTGTCATTACAGGTTCTGATGGATATGATTTTCCTAAGGCAAGATATTTATGTTCTTAATGTCTTTTGGGGTGACAAAGTATGTTGAAGAAATTTTTTTAGGTATATTTTCAGTGCCAGCATAAAGGTACTTGAGCAAAAGTTATAGTTCTGATCTCAGTGAAAAAAAAGTCCCCCAAAACACATTTTCAATCAGTGGCTCAAAAGATAATGAGTTTGTTTCCAATTTAAGTGGAACCAATGTTTTTTTAATTACTAAATATGGTGCAGTTTTATAATAAAATAAACATGTTTATAATCTCAGTTCAGAGAGGATATTTGAAACTATGAAACTATTTTCTGATGCTTATGATCCTCACTGTTTCTGTTCCTAGTGGGTTACAGCTTTGTCAGGATATGTCAGACTCTGAGTTTTTACTGGTTCCATTAGACACCCCGGTTTGAGTCCATCAGAGCCCAAAGAGTTTCCAGTTGATTTTGATGAGTGAATCCACTCCAGGAGTGTGTTCATCGCCCTAGAAGGAAAACACGATACTGCTGGAAGCCAGATGAGTGGAGTATATTTTAATTTGCTATTTCAAATCCTCTTATACTGTTGGTGCAAAACACAGTTTAGAGGGTTATTGATACACGAATCGTGGCAGTTTTATTGTGCCCCTGAATGTGTGACTGCAAGAGTCCCTCCAGCCACAACCTGTGTACTGAACACTTTCAGAACCAGAGGCAATGCAGTATCCAGCTCCTGCCTTGGAAAGCCTCCCAGAATGGAACCTGGTGGGCAAAGGGATGAACTATCTGATTTTCTGAGTGTGGCAGGTTGTGGTAATGGTGCTTGTCTACTACCTGTTTGTAGCATGGCAGAGATTTCAGTCCCACCCCATTTCCTAATCTACATATGCTGTGCTGGGCATATACAAGTAGCTGCCCCATCTGTAGTCGTGTTTATTTGTTTTAGAGAATTCAACTGGCATTAATTTACAAAAATGAGGAAGGGTTGCCATCAACAATTATTAATTAGCATGCACATCTGCCGAGAAGGTGTTTCCATAAGCCTGTCTGAAGTACTTTATTGTTGTTGTTTTTTTCATTTGAGGGGGATCAATGCTAATTTTCAGTGTTTACCAGCAATCATAGATGACTTGCAGTTAAAAAGCCATCAGCTCTGTCACATTTTTCAGTGAACAGAATCCCTTTCCAGATGGCCCTTCATTTGGATAATGGACAGCCTAAGGGGATAAAAATGTCACCTGTTGTAGCGAGTCAACAATATTAATAAAAACAGAGGAATAGACCATTCATAAAATGGGAAAGAGCCCAAAAATAATTTGTGAATTATATAGTGAATGTTTTTTGGTAGCAAGAAATAATTCGCAGACATCCTCAAATTTGGTCATTTATTGCCTTTGCACTAGCTGTTACCTTGCTGTTTAATCATGAACTAATCTAATTTTTCTTAGTGTGTTTTCTGAAAAAAGAAAATATATGAGTGGTTACACTGTGATTATGAGTGCAGAGAAATCATGATTACAAGTAGGTAAATAATAGATTTCTTGGCTTGTCTCTTCCACCAAATAATTTTGAAAGGGTGTAACAGAACATTAAGATTGATTCAAAGTACTGGAATTTATTGGGTTATTTTCTTTTAATAATTCTTTTCTTAAAAATTACAAATTACCAAGTGATATAACAATTATTTACATAAAGATAACATTGAGAGTTGAAAAAATATAAGAACAACCAAGATTTTAAAGTCTCATACAAAAAAAAAAGAGTATTTTTAAAGAAAATCCAGTGGTCCCTCCTCCCAGTCCAGCAAAATTTAATGACCTTCTGAAGCATCCAGCAGTGGCTCAGTATGCCTTTTTGCCAAACAATGGTTTTATCTGAAAATTTTTGTCCAGCAATTTTGGTAATCACAGCTATCTTGTATTAATAATTATAGATGGGAATACTTGGAACATATATTCCAATGTTTTCTGATAATTAGAGCTAAGTAAAATAGATAAAAGCCCAAGGCAGGAAACCAGATCTCAAAGTAACCAACCCAACCTGCTCTAAGAATCCCTGAGTTCTTGCCCCATATTATCCATTGGAGGGTTTCTGAGTTCTCTGGCCACTTGAAGAATATTTTCCATGAAATACCCATTATTTCTCTCACACACTCTCCTAATTATGCTTCCCATTAAAGCAAGAGTTAGTTTATTCATAATCCATCTCTTCTTTAGCACCTGAAAGCACTCACTGACAAACAGGTGATGTACACATAGGAAAATAATTAAGTGACTGTCTTGGAGAACTCTCACCTTGAAGGAAAACACCAGAGCAAATGGAAGGAACTGCATCCTCTTTGTGTTTTTATGTATTTATAGTCTCACAGATATTTGGATGATGCTTCCCTGTCTTCCCATTCACAGACCTCAGGCTACCCTGCTGCATGAGGGTTTGTTTTTTCCATCTTTTCAGCAATTCGTTCAGATCAGACATAACATTTTGGACTAAGGTACCTGACCAGATGACACAGTAGAAGGAAATCCCATGTTTCTCTTTAATAATAATACCTATTTCCATTGTATATCCTTCTGGAGAGAAAAAACCCAGATGTCAGTGACACGATCATCACATCCCATCATGAAATGGGTGCATAACCCAGATACCGCAGAATTTCCAATCACAAGCGCAGAAATTTTAATATTTTTTAAAAATACTCCTGCTGTGCAAAGTGGTTTTACTAATTACCCATGGCTTTCAAGGGATTCATGCTGGGTATTCAGTCCCATCCCTCTAAAGGAGGTAAAATTGCTTCTGTAAGTATATATTTACTGTTGTAAAATCCTACCAGAGTTTTCCAAAAACGCATAGGAAGTGAAAATGTAAAGGGATGAAACCCATGGAGTTACACTGAGTCGTCCTGAAGTAAGTGAATTAAAGTGGTGTAAGGATCAGTAACAGTGCCTACAGCTGCCAACAGCTGCAGCTCTAAAAAGTTGTAGATATTTTTTTAAGCTAAAACATGTCAATTGGAAGTCTTCTTTGCAGGTGAACAAATGCTGAACATGTTGCATGGAGACAACCCTCCAACCATCTGGAGAAGAAAGTGTTTTCCCTTGCTATTTAATGACGCCTGGTTAATGTAAGAGCACTGTTTATGGGCCTAAGAGAGATCAGTAATTAGCTTTTGGTAGGTAGGAGGTAGATTGAGTTAATGTAAACTCTGATGGTAATGAAAAAATCCAGAGTGAAATCATCAGTGGAAATCATTTGAAGGACTATTTTCAGGAAAAGGAAAGGAAAGCCTGTGAGTTCCTGATTAACTTAGAACATGTTTTGGAGTCACGCTCAAGAATCATTGTTTTACAGCTTTTTTTATGGCTACATATTAATTGAAACCTATCAGGGGCCCACATTTTATTTTTTTGACTATTTTTCTATGTATTGTTTCAACTGAGTGTAGATTAGGCAACTTATTTTCAGGGTAGAACCAGACGAGTTTGAAAATCTCAACATCCATCAGCTTTACAAGCTGAGTAGAAGAACCTACTAAAAAAATAAGCATTGTCATCACAAGCAGCTGATAATTCCATTCACTTCTTCCCTCCCTCAGTGGTGTTTGTAGCCAGGGAGATGGGGCCATCTCCCAGGGCACTGCAGATGGAAAACTGCAGCACTTCTTCAGGGTCCTTCTTGCCATTGCTTTTATTTGCTCTTCCTATGAAGTTCCAGCCCCCATTTATGTATATTTGATCATGAGAGGGTCAAAAGAAAATCATGTTTGTCATCTTCTTTTTCTTAATCTTGAGTTTCCTGAGGGCAGAGCATTGTGCATGTGATAACAAAACTTGTGTTTCCTACAGTAGTTATTCACGTATTGTTTGAATGAGAGACAAACCTGTCCTTGTGGTACTGGGAAGGTGGTTAGAAACAGGCAGCTTCATAAGTATGTAAGAAATTTATTCCTTTTGAAAAATGAGAGAACAACTGAACTGTAATTACTACCTATGGAAGCAGCAAATAGACTCCAGCTTTAAATTTATAAGGACTTTAGGAGGGATGTAGATACAGAAAATGGCAAGAAAATTACATAGAATGCAGACATCCAAGGAATCTCCTGATACTAATTAAGTAAATTATACTTAATTGGGCAATGTTGCAGTCAGGCCAGCTTTTATTTTTTATTTCCACACAGAGAATGTATTTGTCAAAAGAGCAAATGCTTTGATATTTTGCTTAAGTATTAAGTTCTGTGAAGGACACTCAATCAGCTTCTGTATTCAGTGCTTTGGTTTTCCCTGTTATTCTGAGTATCTTTCTCATCTGTGTATGACATTAAAAAATCTCTTGCAGAGTATTACAAGGCTATTTTTCCACTTTGAAGTGTATTTTCATTCCAAGATCAGAGTACTGTGAAAATAAATAAATTCAATACACCATCTATATGAGAACATGACAGATTAATTTTGGGTCTCATTATGTGAGTGCCAAAGCCCTACTCGTCCTCTCCAAGGTAGGGTTTCACGTCATAAGTTTTCACAAAGCCAATCCTATTTACAGAGAGGCTCTGCTAACATTTACTGTTACCATCCAATAATCAGCAGTATTTTAATGTTGGGTCAGCTGTGAGGTTCCATAAAATATTTAAATAGAAACACTGAGTTAAAAATTCCTCTGCACTCCTCCAGCCTCTCCCTGGAGCTTAGGTGTGCATTTGCTGCACAGATGGTGCAGCAGCAATATCACACAGTGCTGTCAGACCCCTGATATACGTGGTGCAGCACCGTGAGTGCAAGATAAATGAAAGCCTGAGCTGCACATTTCCCAGTGTTTTAAGGATTAATTCTGTTCTTTATTGATCCACTGCTGCCTCCTGGAAAACTTCAAAAAGATATCTCTGTGAGAATATAATTCTACATCTGTGTTATACTAGGTGGTGTCTTGGTTTACTTTAATCATTTTTCATTAATATTGACATTTCTTTGAATTTATGTGATATTTTTTTATCCTGAGAGTTTGTCAGCCATTGGGTCTGATTCCATCAGATATCACAGTCATGCTTTGAGAGGTCAAAGGCTTCCAAAATTTATCTCTGCTGTTACAGAACCGTGGCTCAAGTGCTTGATTTTGTAAGGCCTTGTACAGTCTTCAAATTAAATTTTGGGGGGAGGTTTTTTTTCAGTTTTTAATGGCTTATATTTATTTAGAAGGTTCATATATGTACTCATTATGTCTGCACACAGAAGTGACTATTAGTTTTTTGGCACACAGTATATTGTACCAGGGCTAATACAGACCCAGGGAATGACTATGATTAATGGGTTAAGCTTTGCACTTTTCCAAAGCTGCCGTGCATAAGAGCTACCTGAGCTTTTCTTGCAGGAGAAAATGGACCTAGGGACCTCCTCATGCATCTGCCCAACCTTTACTGGAACTATTTTAGGACTATCTGGTCAGTGGTGTTATTTCATTTAGGTTATAGTAGTTTCTAAAAGTATCTCTGCATATTCAGAGTGAGGGACCTTCATCTTACCAAGTTTTCAAAGTTAAATGGGCAAAGAAAATGAAATTACTTTCTCTGCCATACAAGGAAAGAGATGAGTTGTAAAAAACCAGGTGATTTGCCCAAATTATACAGTGAATCTATATATGGCCAGTCTAAATGATTCCTTATCTGCAAAATACAGTGCCAGAGTTCTTCTCTGTTACTGTTAATGAGTGTTTAGGAATATACAAATATTCATTTTGTGCTATCACCCTGCTGACATGAAAGACTGCTACCAAACAATTCTGAAACTAAGGCAACCAAAGCTGAGATTAACAATAGGCCATCTCCAAGTCAGGACATCACAGCACCTCTTGTGCATTCAAAAACCCGTGTATCCACTCTGCTCCTATTACAGAAACACCTGCTTATTGCAGGTTATCTGAGGTGATGGCAAATCGCACAGCAGAAATTAAAAATAAAAGTTTTCCAAGAGCCAGATGCCGGAAATAGTAAAATGTTTATCATTCTCATGGGCTGGTGCTCAGCCAGCAGTTACAAAAATCTAAATTATACTTATTGCACATTATGGGTTCTGGAGAGTTTTGCTAGAAGGGAAAGAGGGATTTTGCAAGCTTTCAAGGAGCAGGTGATGCTGCAGTATTTCCTACCTAAGGCTCTATAGCACCACGTCCATTTTGCACTCCCTGGTTGATTACTGGAGGGCACTGCCAGAACAGCATGGGAACTGATGCAGGGGCACAGTTAAAAATACAGCAGAAGGTGCTGATGAAATATAATGGCTTGGTAGCAGTGAGAAAGCTGTGCCCCCGCATCAGTGCTGGACTTGGTCAGAGTTGTGGCAGAGGGTTTTCTCAAGCAGTCACTCTGTTAATTTAAGGTCATTGGTCTGGAGAGGCTACAAGAAGCTGAATAGGTATGAAATACTTTATTGTGTATCACCTGCTCTCTTCTTTCTCCTGTACTGAAGAATTTAAAATGTGCCTGTTCTCCTGTGAAATAAGACCAGGCATAAGCAAACTCCACAGTTTAAAAGTGAAAAACCAAAGTGCAAGTGCAGTAATTTTCAGCCAATGAGGAATGAAATACTCTTTAGCTTAACTAATTTAGTTCTGGTTTTATCAGTTTAAAACCAGTAAGGATTATACATTAAGCATTATCCAAATGGCTTTGTAGCAGTTTCAATTCGGATTACATTTGATCAAATGTCACTTCTGTGTCATTCAACAGAGTGGTTTTTTTATCTCAGAAGGAAGGAAAGGCCCAAATTTGTGTCCATTATCTTTGCCAGCAGTTTCATGACCCTGACAGATGATGGGCATGGCAGTGGTCTCGCCACTCCTCTCTCAGACATTCCTTGTCCAGTGCAGGGAACTCTCAGCTGCTCCTGCATCACCTACAAGGTACCTTTAGATTCTTAAGCTGATCCAACCCCAAAACTCTTGACATGTGGCACCCTTCTAAATAGCTACAGAGCAACCACATGAGGTACTCAGAGAGGGACCAGGTAGGCAAGAGAGGGTCAGAGTGGCAACCTCTGTCTCAAGCTGAACCATTCTACCCTTCAATTAAAGGAAGGTGGTAAATTAGCTGTTCAAAAATCAGCGTGTATGTGGAATCCTTAAAATCACATGCCCTGAGTGGCCTTCAGCTACTGTACACTGCATGTTCCCCCAGACCATTTCCTGCACATCACAGAGCAAACAGGTTGAAAGAGAATGTTGTGAAATCCCTTGTACATGTGGTAATGGTGCTTCACACAGGCATGGGAGAAAATAAAATGGCAATTTGTGCAGGAGCTCAACATTATGTACAATTCTTATTTTTATTCAAACATATCAAAGATGTTTTCATATCTGAACTCTTTTTTCCCTTTTATTCAAACTGGCTTTAGCAGAACAAAATGATTATGAAGCCCATTAATCTTAATTTTTCACACTGAGATTCATTTTGCAGAACTGGAAGCTGCAGAAATGGAACCATCCGCCTCTTTCTCTGTCACTAGGATATCTAAATGTAATGCAGATTGAAAATTAAATGCAAGAGACAAGATAGCAGTTCTAATAACCTAGTAATTTCTAAATAAATAGACTTAGATTGATGGAAGAGAAAAAAATCTGTTTTCCCAGTAACACATGATAGTAGTTCTTGTATAAAAAGTCTCGTGTTGATTAGGATTTTGTAAAGCTTTAAATTTATTCCTCCAGTGTATTTAAATGTATGTGAAGTAGAACTGATACTCTACTATCTTATATCTTCTTCAGCCACTCACAGGAACTCTGGCTGATTTGGATGGCACTATTTCAAACCTCCTTTTTATCCAAAGGGGAAAATAACTGAGAACTAAACTTAGTATATTAAAGAAATATTCACTTTTCTTAAGGCAATATGTCACCCTCATGAAGTGCATGCTTCCATTCAGCAATGTAACATTAAATGCTGTGATATTTTAAGAAGATTTTTGGATTATGTTTTACTTAGTTGATATCAATTATTATCTGAGAAAATAACAAAAGAATGTTATTTCCACAAACATTTTTATCAGAGAAAAGAAGGGGTATTTTTCCACTGCTGAAAGGTTTGTGTTTTGCAGTGGGTGTGCAATTGTGGTATAGAATTCAAAAAATTATTGGTTAAGAGTTAACCTGTATACCTTCCTGAAACTGAATGAGCATTATTTTGTATCTCTTGCTTTTATAATATAATGTTTCAGTAGCCCTAAAAAAAACCCAACACAAACAAACCAAAACAAAAAAACTCCCATTTTACTTGCTTTCATTTAAATTCTGATCAGGTGATTCAAACCCATCCATTTCATCTGACATTGGTGGAAAACTGGTCCCAGGTCCATTAAAATTTGGCATTTTCACAGTTCAGTTCAACAACCTTGTTACAAAAATTTCAGGGTATTCAGGTAATTATTGAAAGTGTTATTTTTAGGTAAACTTTAGGGGATGGACTGTGGACTTCTCACAGGCATTTATAATCTGCCAGTAATTACCAGGAATGTTCAATAGGAACTTTGTAGCTTTTGCTTTGATTAGGAAAGCATTAACATACTTAACTCATGTGAGTGCCTGGGAGACCTCTGGGTATGTCAGCAGCTTTTCAAATTGACTCTGCCACTGGATGATGGCAAAGGTGGATTGGAATCATGTTCGAGTGCTTCTGTTCCTTACCTTCAGAGAGATCCCAGAGGAAGGTGCTGGGTAATTGCTCATTCACTCTGAGAGCTCTCTCTTCATTACAAAATAAATAAATGAATAAAAATGAAAGAGGAAATTGCACCATTTGCTAAGCAGACCAGACACTACTTCATAATTGTTCAGAAGAGAAGAGGGGGAACCAAATTCTGTGCTCTAAACCATCCAAGCACAAGAGAAGAAATTAAGAAAGCCTCTGTGTCTGGGCTGCAGACAGCTGTCTGTGTTTCATCTACCTACTAGGTAAGGAACTTCCCCTTTGGAAAGCCATTTCATTGGTCAACATTAGACTGGATAAATTTGGAAAGCTGGAACAGAATGGGTCATTTTCTAAATTAGGAACACTGTTGCAGTTCTCTTTTTGTAATTTAGTACATGCATGAGAGGGATTTGTAAATGTCAGTTTTATTACTACTCGAGGAATGTACAAGAGCCAGCTAGGATGGACATACTACCCAAGTGTAGGGGTAGTTTTATTCCACCACTTACTCTTCTTGACTTACCTAGCATACCCCAGTAGAGTAGGATGGAATAACAACCATCTCTCTGTCGTGGTCTGTAAGAGAGTCCTGTAGCCACTGAATCTGCAATGGCACCTGTCAGAAGCAAGGCTACCCCAGCCATGAAGAGCACAGGCAGCAGCAGAGGAGAAGGCTGAGGCAGAACTGATGTAGCACTTGGTGTTTAGGAAATGGCAAACACAGGATACCGCTCCTGTTCTTTTCAAGCCTGTGTCAGGTGCCTTGTTGTGCAGCAGATGTGGCAGGTGGGCTCTGGGATTTCCTTTCAAGCCAATCAGGACAAGATTTCGGAAGAGAGAGAAGAGCTTATAATTTGCTGCCTTCCTAATAAAAGGAACATGTGAAAGAGAAGAGCAATTGTCTGCTGGGCTGTCTGAGGAACAGACATCAGAACTCTGCAGGTGCACGGGAGTGTAGAAAAAACGTCATGTTCGCAGCGTTGCCTGACAGCAGAAACAAGGGTATTGAACCAAGGATTTTGTAGTGGACAAGGTTGGATGGAAACAGTTTAAAAGCCAGCTAGATAAGCCCACTCAGGGCTGCAGCCTGCTTCGTGATCCAGGGCACAAATAGGCACTTTGCTTCACTGTTCCTTTGGATTACAACAACAGAGTTAAATTTGAGGCTGTGTTGTTTCAGGTGCCTTAGTGTTTTGGTGGTTTAAAATTTTATTTCTCTGCTTTCCTGTTGTAACATTAATTATTAGCAGATTCTAAGTTGAAGATCTAGGCAAAGAATCATATGTTTCTTTTTCAAAGTTAGGTTAGACAGCGTGCTGATCAAATGTCCCTGACACAGGCTGCCTTCTGACATTGTGCAGACAGCACTGGGGTTCTGTGCTGATCTAGGAATCTAATGTCACCTGGAGATTAAACCTGAAACACATAAATAAAAGTCTGCTGAGAGACAAGAGTGCTTCTCTGTTTGCACAATGTTCATAAAATAATATGTTGATATCAGGTTGGCATTGGCTAAAAGGGAGATTTAAAATAACTCACTGAGGATTTGGAAGAAGCAGTGAAAGGACATTTGGTTATTGCTTTTCAGTGACCTTTCCATCATCTTTTTTATTTTTCTAACAAGAATCCAGAGATGACCAATACAACCCAAACATGAGATGCTGTGGGGTTACAACAGACTGCTTTAGAACAAACTTGATACAACAGTAAGCCTTGCCATTTGAAGCAGTTTCCTCTCCCAAAATCTCTCTGATGATTCTGATACTTCCAATTGCAACATGTAAATAATAAAACAAAGGTAAAATCAGAATTGTCGTATGGCATAGAGAGAGGCCAAAATTACCAGGAGCTACAAAGGTTTAGGATGTTTTTCTCTTGTACATGGAGGTTACCAGGACTGATGGCATGCAAAGCTTGGGAATTCCTCAGCTGCTTCAGCTCAGTCAAGCATTGCAGCCTAATGTGTTGATCCTGTGGTTTGCCAGTGTTGCTGTATTGGTGGAATCTTCTGGCATTTTGGGTAGGACCAGATGAAGGTCTCTGCTCGTGCTCACACACTGCAGGAAGTCTTCCCAAGTTTCACATTTAACATCCTCTTTTATGCAGAATGCCCTCAAATTATAATCATAGGAAGCAGAACTAAATCTTTAAAAGGGTATCCATTAAAAATATGGATATAGATATATATGTATATACATATACACATATACATTGTGCTTTATGTTTTCTGACTTCTGTGAGAACTGAGCTGTACTTAAGAATAATAAACACGTGGAACCAGAAGGTTATTGGCTCAGGGGATTTTTTTTCTGGCCATCACAGGAAGAGGAAAATGTGGAAGATTCTTCCATAAAGTGACATATGGATGGGTATTTTGGTAAAGCCTATGAAAACAAAGGCGTGGCTATCATTCTTTTAGTGGTCAACTACACAGTACAGGTCCAAAACTCTCAAGATATAAATAGACCTAAATATTTATAGTTGCATCTGTAATGTTCATTTTAACTACACATACAAATACTTGGAGCAAGTGTCATTGTGGTAGACCAAATGATGTACTTTAATATCTTTGAAATGAATAAGCTGTGCTCTGAAAGACATGCATCTGAAACCAGGACAAATGTACCTCGAATCATCGGGTCAAAAGTGCTGATCTTAGAAAATTTTAAGGTTCACTGATCTCTATTATGTCTTATGTATTAACCTGTTTATGTGTCTGTGTCCACAGAAGCCCATCACAAATATTATGCTACTATACAAATACTACGAATATGTTATGTT
The DNA here is from genome assembly GCA_036023395.1 of Myiotriccus ornatus. Lineage (NCBI taxonomy): Eukaryota > Metazoa > Chordata > Aves > Passeriformes > Tyrannidae > Myiotriccus > Myiotriccus ornatus. Next base: position 5,769,117 of record JAYRBT010000028.1, on the reverse strand, counting down.
AATTAAATGAAAATGAAGAAGAGTTGGAAAAGTTAGCAGCAGCCATGTATGTCTCAAAAGGAGTCATATTTTCAACTTTCAATAAACTAGTATGGACTGGAGGAAGAAGACATTCTGCCCAGCATTAAAGAAGCATATTGAGATAGAAAATAAAAAAAAAAAATCCAAGCTTATCCAAATTGCATGAATTTGAAAATATTAGGCTCATTTAACTCTCATGATTAAGTGTTTTCTGAGTAATGACTTCTGGTTTAAGTACTGGATGATCTATATATCATCTTGATTTGGGTAGAGGAAATAAAATCTGACAGAGGTGAGTATATTTTGAAAAAAATTTGCATTATCTGTTTTCCAGTGAGAAACTGAGCAAGTAGAAGCATTAAGGCTAATGAAAAACAACAGTATAAAGTGGTCTGGATGTGGTCAGTATTAATACTTGATCAAAAAATGTTACAATTAAGGAATCATGAAATTTTTTTGAAACTTTACACAGAATAAATTTTTTTTTATTATCATAAGAAACAATGATGAATGTTTCTGCTCTGTGGTTGCTAGCAATATTTGCTAATGCATATTTGAAAATACAGGTACCTTGCATATAAGTCTACCAGTCTGTGAGTATACTCTTGACAGAAATAAGGTGTTTTGATTCACCAGAAAGAACTTAAAAATACAACAATAACAAAGTAGTGCACAAACATAAAAAATAGTGGTGGTATTTTTATATGTCCATATAATGAACTTCTTGGAATATATTATGTCAGTTGTCATTTATTTCATCTTGAAATACCCAAACTGTTATTACCTGGATTACATCCAGTCTTGGAACAATCCTAAAGCATTATTATTGCCCAACAATGTGAAGTCAAGTGCTTATAAATAAAGCCTCTTAAGCATAGTGCAAAGAAACCCACATCCTAAGAGTAATTTCTGATGGAGTGCAGGGCATTAAAATGCTGCTAGGTGATATCCCAGCTTGGGTTTAAAGAATTAATGAAGAACAAATGTTCTAAGTGACATGTAAGCATGAAATGCTCTCTGTGGGTTGACCTTCATTCTTCTGCAGTGGGTTAATGAGGATTCTCTTTGTTATCTTTCTTGCTGAAGAACCTCAGGGCCTTGTATCATTATTGAATGAACACAATGTCACCTCAGCTGGCAGAAATGTTTTGTCTTTTGTCAGGAAAAGAAGTTTCCTCATGTCAGCTGGTGAAATCACAACACGGCAACAAGCAATTGAGACCAGACATTTCAATTCAGCTAACTTAGCCCAGTGGAGATGTTTAACCTGCTGTAGTTGTTTTGATCAAAATATTCAGGTTTCATTATTCTGTGACTCTTGCATCTATTTCTCAAGTTTGTGATGCATTGTTATAAATTAATGATAAACAAAAGCATTTTCTCTGGAGAACTGCTCTCAATATTCCCCTTTTAGCAGTTAATTACCATTTGTTGCAGAACAGTATGAATTTTTTGAAATGAAAGCTTAAAGAACAGCTGCTTTTTATCCTACTCAAAATGACAAGTGTATTGTTAACTGTCAGTGGATCTTGTGAGGTGAGGATCACATCTGCTCAGAAAACTGGAGCTGGAACTTTGAGCTTTTCTGGGAGCTGTATCAGATTATGCAGAGCTATATAAGGGGTAGAACGATAATTGCAAGTTTCATCCCATATGAATGTGTTATTTTGGCACCCATGGTCCTTCTACACCACAGCAGAGCCCCCCCTGCCTCCCTCTTCCTCCCCTCAAAAAAAAGAAAGACTCTTCTATCTCTACTTAAAAGTGGCACAGGATGAAAATGCACATGGAAGGGGAGAGAAGGCAGTCATTGAAAACAGTATAAGGAAAAGTTATTCATTAATTATTCATCCAGGTGTTGTATATACAAGATATGGGAGCTTATCATGGCCATACAGAAGATCTCTGTTGAAGGAAGGACAAGGTGTGCAGGTAGCAATTGGTAACAAAGTTTTACAAATAAAAAGGCATCCTTTTTGGCCAGTAAGAAAAAAACCTGACCACTGGGGAATGCTTTCCTCAGTTTCCTGTCCTGTGGAAACACATGGAGAAAACCTTTTTTTTTTTTTTCTTTTTATTCTCCCCACCCAAAAAACCCACAACACTCTCAGAGCCCCCATCCAAGCTGGCCTTGAACACTTCCAGAGATGGGGCATCCACAACTTTTCTGGGCAACCTGTTTGAGTGCCTCACCACCCTCACATTAAAGAATTTCTTCCTAATATCTCATTAAACCCCACTCTTGGTCAGAGTGAAGCCGTTCCCCTTGTCCTGTCACTGCAGACCCTTGTCCCAAGTCCCTCTCCATCTCTCTTGGAGCCCCTTTAGGTACTGGAAAGCTCCACAGAACCTTCTCCAGCCTGAACGACCCCACCTGTCTCAGCCTTTCTTCATAGCAGGTGCTTCAACCCTCTGAGCATCTTCATGGCCCTCCTGTGATGCCATCAGGCCTCTTTCCCATTCCACAAAGACATATTCAGATTTTCATAAATCACCCCAGGATCAGTCTGCTCTCTGTCAAAGCTTTCTATGAGAACAATCCTAGAAATGAAAAAAATTCAGTGATCAGGCTTCCCTTTTCCTTTTCCTTTGGAAAGTGAGAGACACTGGCAGAAATTTTTATTCCAGTTAATATTTGTCTATTTTCTACTTAGAGACATCTTCTCTCACTCTTAGATTTTGACCAGAATTTTATTTTGCCACTTATTCTTTCAGAAGTGTGGTGGAGCTAGGATATTGCAAAATAAATTGCTTGTGATAAAACAGATAGGAACAAAATGTGGTTGGAAATTTCAGATCACTCCAATCAGCTGAACCTTTGTGTGAGATAATGGTGATTATTTTATTTAAATAGGTTTGCCTACTTTAATACTGTGAAGAGCAATACTCTGTTATAGTCTGTGTCATAAGGTAATGAGCAACAGCAAATGAGACCTGAAATGATATGATCTATTCAGAGGTTTTCTTATGTTGCACTTTGCCTTTTAGTCACTTTCTCTTTTTTTAAAAAAAGGTATTAGACACATATTATCATCAATCCCATTTGTTATTCGTATATAATGGGGAAGAATGGCATTTGTGAGGTTTGTTATCTCAATATTCAGCTTATCTTCAATCTCATGGACTACATTTTTGAGCCAACAGGCACATATGTTTTGTTAAAGTCATTAAAATAATGCTGTATTAAATACTTATCTAAAGTAAGACAAGTACAACTGTGTTACCTTCTGGTTATTAGGATACATATGTCTAATATACATTAATTTTGGAGTCCCTTAGGGGACAGCCTTGTTATTAATACAGCAAAGAACAGCTGAGTGAGCATATGGTTTATTAAGACATGCTTATATTAATTACATGTGGATGGTGTTCAAAAGGGTCACTGGTCTATAACAGAGAGACCCTTTGTGATCACTACTTTGAACCTCAGAGCTCAGTAGGATTACTCTTGATCCAATCTATTTGTCTCTGGCTGGAAAAATCATTATATTTGTGTCTAGGTTGGAAATTAATGAAACACTTCAGAACTTAAGACCGTGAAAACTCGAGCAATTAATGAATATGCAAAGCTGAAGGAAATTTTGCAGGCATGATGAAATTGCATGGGGGAAGGTCTAGAGCTCACATATTTCTGTAATACCTTATGCAGCAATCTGATCCATAATGCAGCCTTACAAATGTACATAATAAAGCAGAATAATCTAGTAATTCCAGGTCAGATTTAAAAATCAGTTACAATCCTGTCTGCATAGTTTCCATCCTCACACTGCTCAACCGATTTGCTTTTTGAATATTGTAATTCCTGCTCTGTTACCTAAACCCAGTGAAAATTGATGATGATCTGTTATTCTTAAGGCTGTTTCTCATTCCAGGAGATGACACGTTCCGCACTGTCTCCTGCAGGGCATCACTGCATCTTTTCCTGGAGTGCCAGGCAGAAGACTGTGTGAGCCTGAAAATAAAAGTAACGTGGATTTAAACCTGGAGAAGAAGACCCAGTGTGGAACAAGCTGAGGGTCACTCAGTTTTATATTTCTTCCTCTGGCTTTAACGTTTCTCTGATCCCAGAAAAGGTGCAGATTGGGCCCAACACCCGGAATCCCACGTGCCGTGTCTGCTGTGCCTTATGACGAGTTATGGACTCCCCGTGACGCAGCTGGAGCAGAGCGGGCTGGGCGTGGCCTTTGCTGTCGCTTGGCTCCTGAGCAGGTGCCTGGTTTGCTGCACAGAGCACAGCTGCAGAAAGAAAATGCACTGAGAGGAAAGACTGTTCCATTAATGTTTCTCCTTGTCCTGTGGATATAATAAGAATGCCATGTTGGATCCT
>JAYRBT010000028.1:5753063-5764669 GCA_036023395.1 Myiotriccus ornatus | reverse complement strand
CCTTGCACCTGTCATGCAATTAATCTTGGGGCATTGAGGCATTAATATAAACTCAGCTGTGAGATGTGGAAGAGCAAAAGTTGGTCCAAGTGTACAAAAATAAAAACAATGTAAACACTTCTGTACTTCTGAGTTTATCACTACCTTTCTTAAAATTTCCCCAGGATGTTCAGCAGCCTGTGTGGTGGGCGGTCAGGAAGGCAGTGGGTCCCAGGGTTGCCTGCTGAGGATGAGGGAGCTCTTCCTGACCGGGGGTGCCATTCCTGTGACATTCTAGGATTGTTCTTGTCTTCGGGTGAGAAGGATTAGCTGGGGCTTAGTTTGCCAATCCTCCACAGAAGGTGAGGGTAGCACATGGTAGCGTGGGGTCTGTCTCTGTCCTGTGAACCCCCTCTCTCTGGGACCTGGCACCTGCAGTGGCTCCTTGAGTCCGCAGCTTGGGTCTTCCAGAATGTTTTGCCACTGCTTTGTTGTGAGGAATAGCCTGTAACAACATGGGAATGCTGGAGCTGCTTTTGGAAAAGGAATTTCTTAGGTTCCCCCAGCTCAAAAAAAGGTAACAATGGCACCCGGATGGTCTCAGTTGATTTGTTTGTATTTGGCTTGGTCTAAAAGCTGCTCTCAGTAGATGAGTTGTCATTTTGCTATGCTGTTTTGGCTTTTAATAAACTGTTTCAAGGTGTGTGCGGGAACTGTCTGCCATTTGAGATATGTGGGACGGTGGTTTCTGCACCATGGCTGAGGTGCAGAGAGGCTGAGAGAGATGGGGAGGATCAACAGCCTTTTGGCTGCAGGTCTGGCTAACCAGGTGAGTTTTATTTTTGGATTTGGTAGTGCCTGGTTTATTTGGCGAATTACTTAAGGAGAAACAACAAAATAGAGATCTTGAGGTTGCAAAGTATGGCGGGAGCAAACCACAAAGGGGCACATGAGGCATCCATCAGGTAACTTTCCTTGACTGGGTGCTGATGTCTTGATAAAAATGAGGGATGATAGTGCAGTGTATTGACCTTGTGGCATGGATACTCCTAACAGACTCAGAGGTGTTGTGCCTAACTCTGGGTTTGTCTAGCTCTTTAAATGACTTGCCAACATACAGCTTTTTTTCTTTATTACCCTTTAAAACAGGGGAAGCATTTTACAGTGATATTCTGAGAGCAGCCTTTGGTAGGGAGCCCTTGAGGGCAGTCTCTCCCCTATGAAGAAGAGGCCTTAATAGTTCTAAAGAAGAATTATATGCAATTTCTTATTTCAGCATTTAGTTTGTAAACCTTTTTAGTTACTAAGCCTTGTAACTGAGTTGAAAAAAATGAGGGGATTTGTGGGTATTTTTTTGGTCACACAGTGTATGCAAAGAAAAGAAGTAAATGTGAGTATAAAAACAGTAAGTTATAAGACAGTTTATTAATCTCCTAAAATATTCCTCATAGTCTTCAAGAGCAAATACAAACACCTGCTTTATTCAGTGCAGGGAAGCATCTGTTGGTTTCACTGGGAGATGCAAATATATATTTATAGAATGTTTGGTGTCTGAAATGAAATATATATCTCTTAAGCTTCAAAGTTCTTTTGTTATATGAGTTTTTTCTTAACTTAATTAGTAAAGACTTCTGAGTGTTTGGCATCTATTAGGTGTCCAGGAAGTTGGAAGACAAAGCTCCTGAACAGCGCTGTGGTTGGTAAAGGACTGCATATTCTGACACTTTTAGACTGAAAATACTTGAAAACTGACACAACTCCAAAAAGTTTTAATACAAGAAGAGCCAAGTGTTTTACTTTAATCACAGTAGAAGAAACAGCTGAGGTATAGTGTAACAGCAATAATTCCAAACTAGAAGCCTACATATAATCTAGTTACAAATTATATTGTCAAGAGAATCCAAATACTTTGTATTGTAGTCTAATACATATTAATTTGAGAGCCCTATAGGGGACAGTCTTGTTATTAATACACAGAGGAACAGATGCGATAGCATATGGTTTACCAACTTGTATTTATGGTAATTCTATGTAAATAGGATTTTAATAAGGTAACATTAGTCTATAGCTTCATTTTCTTAATATATCTTTCTTCTTTTAAGATGATAATGAAATCATCTAAATTGGGGTCTAGGATCATAGTACTGGGTAGTGGAGAGTGTATTTTATGTAAGACATACAAGTGGGTAAAAAAGTATCCCCTTTTGAGTACTGTGTCATAATTTAAACTTTCAGTGAAGAAATTGGAATTTTGAAATTGGTATTTTGAACTTCCATTCAACCTCCTTGGAGAAACTTGCAAAATTTTGTTAAATCCCAGACAATTTTCAGCATCACCTCAAATCTGATGTCTGTTGAGCTTGCTATGCTGCTCCTCTCTTGCTATCAGTTGGGAAAGTTGTGAATGCATGTTTGAGCAGCTTTCTCTGGAGCACAATTTTTTTTTAAATTATGCTCCCAGGCACTGCTTGGAGCCATTGTGGTCTGTGATGAGCCCAGAGTAAGCAATCTGTGTTCCTGCAAGCAGGTGAGGAAATAAAGTACTAATCAGCACTAGTGCTTCAGAGGGCTTTGGAAAACTTTCTGCCTGCTATTAGGAATTTCTGGTGAATCAACTTTTCAAACTATACCCGTGCAGCTCAACAGAATTGTGTCTTTGAGGTAGCACTAAAGTTCTGTTCTCTGGCCTAAAAAGCCTTAAACTGCATATTCTGTAACTTCCTGTTCCTGACTGAAAAGTTGTAAATAAAGGTGAAAATTTAGTACTCCCTCCAGTAAAGGGATGTGGTTGCTTTGTTCTTTCAAGAAAGGAAAAAAAATTACCTGAAACTTGTTTTGCATTTCTAATACTCTGTGTTTTGGGGTGATTTGCAGGATGAGAAGTGGAAATGCAAAACTTGTTTAAGCTTAAATGTGAAAATGCAGTTTATAAAGGAGTCTAACAAAACTTTGCTGTGCAGGTATGTCAGAAATACGTTGTTAATAGTTGGTTTTATTTCCCCTCCAAATTTAGGGAGGCTGTTTAGAATATCCTGTGTGTCAGAGTTGTATGGTTATGTTTTGAGTAAAGGAAGCCAGCAGTAGGATTTTGCACTGCAATTGTTTGAAAAATGCTGATGGAAGTAATAACTCGGTGTCAATGCCACAAAAAATTAGGGTGCTCTGCTCCTTTCTGTTCCTCAAGTCTTGGGTGTGATCTGGGACCCAAAATCTAAGTCCCCACAAGGTTCAAGTTCTGTGTTGGGCTATTAGAGTCACTTCTACACTGCAACTGCTGAGCTTCTGACCATCACTTTGAGTACAGAGAGCTGATATGGAACTGCCAGTGACCGGGGTGGTGCTGTGGCATCTGATGGCTGGTTGTGCAGCTGCCTCAGCTGATTTCTGCATTCCTGACTTCGTGCTGGTTGCTTCCTGGCTCAGTGAATGCTTCCCTGGGACAGTTCTTACCGTCATCCTGGAGGACTTGTGTTTTGCTCTCAGGTTTTCACTGACTGCCCAGGGGTTTTGAAATGGTCTGCCCAGCAGTTTGTGGAGTCTTCCACGTGTCTGCACTGCCACTGATCACAGAGGTGGTGGGCTTGCTGACAGCTGAACTGGTTTGTCTGATTGTCTTACTTAATGGGAAACAGATTGCCATGCTGTGATTGTAAAAGGCATGACACAAAGCCAAATTCTGTCCAATAATCTATTCCGTTATCTGTGTGCCATCTAATAATGCACATGTTGTGACAGGTAATTCTTTCTTACAAAACTCTGCTTCAAAGGCCTTATAAAGAGGAGCAATAATGCACAGAAATCACAGAATGGGTAAGGCTGGAAGGGTCATCTGGTCCATCCTGCCAGTTCAGCCTCTTTAAGAACATTTGGAAATAGTAAATATACATTTGGGCAAAGTTATGGAAACAGCACTTAAGAGACCAGATAATGAAAATGTTTTTATTTTTGGTTCCCTAGACAGATAAGCAAATACCCTGACACAGAGTGAACACTAAACACAACAACTGAAAACACTTGTGAGTTTTGTATTCCTTTGTCTATATTTATAATAAACCACGTTTAAAGTGGTCAGCAAGCAATATTTTCTCTCTCCCCATGAGATGCATCTCTTCTTATAGTAAGAAACACTGGAGATTCATAATATATCCAAAGTGAAAGGACAGTTTGTGTCATCAGCAACAGAGGGATATCGGATCATACATCTTTACCTGACAAGAGGTGGCAATTTAATCTGACAAGTTTGCTGCCAATGAGGACAGCTTTAGGAGTTCAGCTGCCTCGGTAAAGATTTGACATGTCACTGAGGGATGTTGTTCACGAGCTTGACAATAAACTGGAACTTGCTAATGCAGTTTAGGGTTGCTGTGAAAATTTATTAGAAACCAGAGTCTGTAAAATTACTCCAGAAATGTTTTTCTTTCCTTGCTATGTGATATTTAATGCATAGCACATGTTTAAAAGCTTGTTTCCTGGTCATGTAAAACAAATCTATTGTAATGCAGGTGAAATGGCAAGGAATTCTATTAGAGGCATGCAAGAATAAGGAGAACGAGAGAGCAGAGCTGCCTTCTGTAAGCAGATAAGTCTTTCTAAACTGAAGGTTTGATTGCTGAATGGATCCGGCCTGCTTTGAAATTTTATTCATGTGCCTGGAGAAGGACCTACATGGCCTGTGGATTTTAGGTGCATCCAAACCCCACGTGATGTCTGAGGAGCTCATGCAGTTGGACTCCAGGCTCATGGGGGTGCCAGAGCAAAGCTTGCAGGCAGATTTTCAGCCAAGACTCCTTTTCCAAATGCCCTTTTAAGTCTGGCTACTATCTGAACATAAAGCACAAAAAATTTTGCATTTGTTTCACAAAAATAACGAATTCATTTCAATGTGAAGTGAAAGGAAATTACTTGATATGCAGCGAATGTATTAAGTTTGATCTGGGGATTTTTTAGGTGTTTGGGATAGGGCATTCAGAATCCCAAATGGTGATGCAGAGCTCATAGCAGTTCATCACTCTGGGATGTGTTGACAAATGCCACCTGGAAGGATATTAGTTATGAACTCACAAAATTTGTGAATAAACTTCAGAATGAGAGAAGTGTGTGCATAAAAAAAGGCTGTGAAAGCATTGAAGGATCTGCCAGAGTGCATTTTCAATCATAGAGCCTTTTTGAATCGTTTTCTTGTTAGCTCTTGATAGCCCTTGGAGAAAGGCATGTTTAATACTTTTATCTTTCCTGATGTGGATGTCTCTGTAATTTCTAACTAGGCAGTCATCTTGAGATTTCATGTTAACAGAAAACAGGATCATTGCTTGAAGATTTCATTGATTGCTGATGAAAGATGAATCATCATATGCTTGCTGCACACTCTGTGACTTCAGCTGAGGTGGATGTGTGGGACCAGCTGTCTGTAATAGTGTTTGAATAGACTTTTATAGTTGTCAGTATTAAGGTGGGTTATGATACCCAGCTTATGGGTATCATAACCCAGGTTATGATACCTTTAGTCAAAAGGGGAGTAAATTAAATGACAGTCGCTTCCAGTGTAGATATAAATTGGTACATATCAAGGCTGGGAAAGTCTGAGAAAGGTGAAAAGCTGGTTTGGTTTGTCCTGGTTTGTTTCTTTTATATTCTGTTAGTACAGAGAGAATGTATTGATCTCACCAGCTAATGAAAAGCTTAAACCCTAAAAAAAAATCTCCAGAGAGTCTTTTCAATGACTTTCAAACACATTACAACTAATTAGGAAACTGAGGTCAGTGTGAGTGTCACTGGTGGCCAGAGCCAGTCTGAGAGTGTAAGAGGGAGCTGTACTCGGGGTGGACTCACACTTTCCACCTGGCTTTGCTTTTTCTGAAGGCTCTCTGTAGCTGCAGTTGCTCAGTAATTACGCACTTTGGCTCTCCTTTTGGCATATTTCTGGCATGTGGTGACATCAGCATTCTAATCACATTTTAATTAAGAGTGCTTCACGGACTTCGACAGCGTGCCTTGGCAGCTGGGATCTTGCTGGGGAAAGAGGCTTGAAAGAAGGGAATCCAGTTGTGTAGATTAGTGTTTGCAAGGAGAAACTCTTCTAATAAAATTCCTTTAGACACCAACTAGTATTTTGTAAGTGATAATAAAAGGTTGATGGTCACTTTGGGAACCTGGGTTGTACTTCATTTTATGACATTAGGCCTGATGACGTTGTTTTTATTTTCTCCTAACTCTTGAGATAGCTGTTATCATGCTGTCACATCTCGGCCATTGAACTGCAGAGAGTGATCCCTGTTCAAAGACAAGTCATACAGGGGGTAGTGGTGGTGGTTAAATTTTGGTAATGAACAAGAATATCCTGCTTTGCTTGTAGTGTAACTGTTAGAACACAACCATAAGAGATCAGAAATTAAATTAGTAAAATCCAGGTAACTTTTCTTTTGCTCACACAAATACTGTAATAATACATTTACTACAAAAGGTGGTGTCACAGACTCCAGGGTTTTGCTGAGAAGTCAGAACCATAATTCTTTAGTAATTATTTTGTGGCAGGCAGGTAGGGTGTGTGTGATCTACCAGAAAGTCGTGGCCTTCTTGGACGGGTCTTGCTGTCATGTTGATTGTTTGTCTGTCTGTTCTCTGCGTCTGTCAGAACTCCACAGCTGCTCCAGTGCTGAGCCTGCAGCAACCCCCCAGCCTCGAGTAGTCTCTGCTAGAGGGGCTGGTGAGCTGCAGTGTGCAGGAGCAGGTTATCCCAGTCACTCTGGGAAGTGCATTGCTCAAGCTGTCTTATCCACCTTTGTGCTCTTTATTTGTTTCTCTCCCCTGCTGCTCCAGGGGGATCAGCTGCATGTTGCCAATTAGGCTCATCAGCATTGTCAATAACAGATGTGGAGCTCCTGGTAATCCCCCGCCCTTGTTAGTGGACTGCAAGGGCTTCTGGCTGTTTGTGATGAGATTTAACCCTCATCCCCCTACAGGGAGCCAAGTCACTCTGTAAAAGACCAAGAATCATTTTTTTCTGTTCTGTGTTTTAAGGGTTCTTTTACCATTCCCTTAGTCCCAGTCGGTTTGATTAGACTCTGGTTTTAGCTGTGGGTTCCAGCTTGCAGGAAAACATAATTAATTTCATCGCAAATCAATGTGAAAATGATATTTGAAGAACTCTCCTTCCAGCTAAAGGTAATTGCACAAAGTTTCGCTATCTGTCAAGCAGATTATTTGGACATGTCTTGAAATGCAAGCTGCGAGCAAAGCTTTTCAGTTACCAGCCAGCATCCCATTACAGGAAAAACCTGGAAACGTGTTTATTAGACAGGATGCTCAAAGACTTCAGCCTTTGCACACTTACTGTCACTTTTGCTGAGGGCAACCCCTCAGTGCACGTTCTTTATTTATTCCAAGATGAGGCAACTTCAGTGCTTGTGCTGCAGTGACTTTGTTCCTCCCAGGGGAGTGATTCAGTTTAGGGAGAATGTAACACGTGGAGACTTTTGCAAACAAGTAGAAATCAAAGCAGTCTAGACTGTAAATTTGTTCCTATGAAAATCTGTCTTGCAGGGTATACCTTTCTTGAGAGGGAAAGACACTCTTGGCTATCTTACTAATTGGGGGGTAGTTGGTCTAAACATGCTTTGGAGCCTATAGGTGAATAAGGAACCTACAGATTTGTTCTCTGGCCATTAAATTAAAGTGGGTGAGGGCCTGGGCACAGTGCTAGCATTTTCTCTTCAAGCTCAAGAATAAAATTGGAGGTCTGCCACAATATTGAGTCGAAATTACTGTCTAATTACTAGTAGTGTGAAGTTAAATATTTAGCATCTGAAGTTACTCTCTCATAAGCAACCTCTACAGAATGAGACATTTATGTACATGATGCTATGGACCCTTGAAACTATAAAACAAACATGTAAACAGAGTCTCAGCTGAGTGTTTTGTGAGCCTTTTGCTGCTCAGAGCAGCAGCCAGTGACAGGATAATGCTACCCAGCCTCTACCTTTAGGTGCCGGTGGCAGTAAACCAACAACACGGAGAAACATAGCACAAAACTGGACTTTAATTTCACAAGGTATCCTAATCTTTACTTACTTATTTATTTTTAATTTGGCAAAGAGTCTAGGAGAGCCTCAGGCACTATTTCAGTCAGGAACATGAACTGTAAAGGGGTAGAAAAATACATACTGATCTGAAATGAGCTGAGAGTATTTGACTCATCTGAATTGCAGCATTGAACCGTAGTGTTCACCAGTAACATTCTTGATGCAATGAACTACTGAGATTTTATGTCTGTTTTGGGCAACCTTAAAATCTGAACTCAGACTAAACCAAAGCACTTTGCTGGTGCATTTGTTTTTTCATTGATCAGTGCACTAATTTTTTCAAAGCTTAACAGAACATCTCAAGCTTTTGTTCCACTTAGAAACTTTAGTAGAAATTTAAATACCAATAACAGATTTGCCTCACAACAGCATGTCTGATGGATTATTGATTCATAACAAAGTTTTAATCCTCTGGATATTGAGTAAATTATGAAGCTATTACATTGATATCACTGCATTTCATCTCATTTGTCATTAGCAAGTTACAAATTATTTAACTTTGCTGCTTTGTCAGCACAACTGTTGAAATTAGATTTGCAGAAATTAGCGTGTATAACAAAACTTTGAAGTGAGTTATGAATCACTTAAATTGAGTTATCAGTTGGTAAGTGCTTAGGAGTTCATACTAGAATTCTAGTTGAGAGGAAACTAGGTTTTTTAGAAGGTAACATGTAAGTGTCAGATCTTAAAAAGGAATTTAGCATAATATTCTGTACAGTGATGAGTTAATTCTCAATGATTATTTTCCTGTGTATTTTGCTGAGCTCATTTGGACTTTTATGGGAAAAGCATTTCACAGAAAAATGTACACTGGGGTGAATGTGCAGGTCTATTTATGTCGCCCTGTAGATGGACAGAACAGAGGGGTCTCTGAAGGATATTATGTTAAAACAAAGTGCCAGCTGCACGTGGGTTGTGCAGGTAGAGCTGCCATACTCAAAAATCACATACCCTTACCTAAATGAGGATTAAATCACAATTGTTGCATAGCCCTGTGTGTTGATTTGTACTTTCTTTGTATGTTTGAAAAGTGGCTTTTCATTTACTCGTGCTACCAATTCCTGAGTTGATATCTTCGTGTTTCCCATGGCAACAGATTTCTCTGTGACTGAGCAAGTATCATTTTCTTGCCTTGGGTCTTAGCAGTGTTAGCTAAGGTATGAATACAGAGCCTCAAACAAAGGGCTGGGAAAATACAGTTTTCAAGGCATTCTTTTTTTGAACCTTAACTGTTGGGTTTTTTTAAAGAAAAAAAAATTAAATTGGTATATGATTTCTTATCCCTATAGTGCATGTAGATACTGCAAGGTTTGATAACGAGTAAGCAAAATGACTTTAATGCTTGGGATCAGAACTCTTGTGGAAAGTTGAGTGAAAGCTCAACTTGATGGCTTGTTTATTACTTTTATACTTGACTTGTGATCACTTTATAATTTGGGAGAGATGGTGTGATGCCAATTACACAAAACACAGCACCATTCTTTTCTTTTTCTAGAAATATCTAATTTTATTTTGACTTTTGCAGGTGGTTTCTGTGGAAAGACCACTCTTTACCTGATAGGTCCTGTTATTGTAAGTTTAGCCATGTGGCTTGCTGCTGTCCTGACAGAAGCATTTTTTTAATCCCCAGGAATTACATTCACGAAATGTGAGATATATCCGAAAGAGCAAAAGACTTTCTTCCAGGAGACATGATGTTGACAGAAAAGTGTTGTAGTGAGTTCATCTTTACTTTTCCTAGTTTGTTTTATTATGTTTAATAACTCCCCCAGGCAACAAGAGTTAAGGTTGCACCGCTGCAACTTGAAGCATCCACACCAAGGGGTGTAAATAAAACTGAAACAACTGTCTCACAGTAGCAAGTCAGAAACCACAAAGCACAAATGCAGCACTTTACTGCCATGGACTTCTGCCTTGATGAAAACTTAAATACTTTTGATAGGAAATTCTTATTGCTGCCACCATTTGAGTTCTGAAACTTTAGATTACTGTGGATAATTTGACTGTGCTGTAGACACCCACTTGAGTCAAGTTCTGGTTCACTTCCTGTAAGTGGGGTGATCTGCCAAGCTGATCTTCCATCAGAAAGCCATAGGTGCAAATTCATCTCTGTTAATGTGTTCAATGAAAAGGAAATAGTTTTAAAAAATAAATAATAATAATGATAAACCAAAACGCAATCAAGCAAGACCCCTTGATGCAAATTTTATTCTTAGCAGCAAAAAAGAATTGTAGCTCTACCAAAGAGCCAGAAGCAGATAATGATGAAATCACTAGAGAGTGTGTTGTATGACACTGTTGCAGTTAGAGAGCAGCCAGTTGTGTAGTTTTGCAGCCCTGAGTGTTACAAGGGCTTTGCACCTTGACCATGCAGGCACTTGATTTTTATCTTGTAATATCCTCTACCAGTCTCAACCCAGCAAATGTATGTTGCTAAAAACAGAGTTGTAGCAGAGCTTCATTCTGAAAAATGTGGGCTTGCTCTTATTTTTGTGTCATACTCTGCCTTTATTCTGTCACTTGTAATGTAGAGATTGGAAATCAATGAGTTTGACTCTACTTGTTTAAGTGCCAGGATATTTTCCCACTTTTCAAGTGAATGTGCTGTAGCTCTGTGATAAGTAACATCAAAGCACATTTTGTTAATTTATTACTTTCCACAAGGTTTAATGTTTGCTGCTCTGCAGCTGTATTTCTTGAGCCTGTCTTACCTCTAACTTTTGATACATGATAAATAGGAACATATAATTTCAGTAAATTAGTTAGTTTTTAAGATGAATATTGTTGGAATAACTGGTGTATCATTAAAAATGAAGCAGCTGTAGAAAACCTGGTAGAAGAGTAGTGGTGAACTGGAAGTGTAAAATGTGAAACCTAACCTTAAAAATATTTATAAAAAGCCATACCTGCTGGTTCAAATGGACGCACGATGTGGGTGGTCATGCAACATGGATAGGATGAATCTTTAAAGTGGCCTGAAATATTATGCTTTTGTCCAAGAGTTAGTTAATGTATTGGATTTTTGTTGTTCTTGATTAAATGGTGATTCACAAAAAGACACAGGAAGTCCCCAAACAAGCCCACTGGAAAGCATAACATTTGTCAGGCACACTGCTGGTGTTTGAAGGATGATATTATTGCAAATGGAACTAGCAATGGTTGAATTAGCACTGAGCAGCTCTTGCTGTTGCAAGGCATTTATTCTTCAACAGGATGCAAAAAAATGGAAGGGCATCTCTTCATACAGTAATTTTTTATAGTATATATTAAAAGCTATTTATTAAGACTAAAACTTGGGTACAGCACAACAACTCTCATCTACTTTATTTTTAGATAATATTGTATGATTGATAAAGCACGGTATTGATAATTCATCACAATAAGAAAAAAGATTAAAATCTTTGTTTAATAGGATTGTTTTTCACCATGTATTGAATTATGAGAACCCAATATCATAAATCTTTGTTAGAGGGGGAGGATATTTCCTTTGCAGGTCTGCTGATCAGATTTCTGCAAAACTGTTGACACGTTAGAAAATGGTTAAAAGAA
>JAYRBT010000028.1:5739019-5752963 GCA_036023395.1 Myiotriccus ornatus | reverse complement strand
TTCTTCCAAAGCACCAATGGAAAATTGTCCATTCCCAGGGACTTCTACCAGCCATCCTCTAGGTAGTGGTCAGTGATGTTTTAAGGAGTACTTAAGGAATAGTTAAGCCATTTGACTATTAAAGATGTTCAGTTTTGCTTATGTGAAAGGGTTTTGGGCAAATTGGAACACTTTCCTTCCAGGTTTGAAGATGGAGCCCAATATTACAGCCTTCAAACTGGGCAGCAGATGCCGCATGTCTTTTATTACTCCTGTGTTTGTGAGTGTAAGGGCAAAAGTAGGAAAGACCTTGGAGGTTTTTTTGTTTTATTAGCCTGTAATTTAAGAAATGCACATCTAAGTATGTTCAACTATTTACACAAACCATTTCCATTATTTTATACAGATTTGCACACGCCTTTTTTTTTTTGCCTCTAAAATCAGGAGCACTTCTTTATCCAGCAGCAGCAAACTTTATAGTGTTTTGCACCAGTCATTTTAGTGTTACCATAAAACCTGCTTTCCCCTTGCACCTATAAAACTCATAATTTGCTGCAAGCTCAGTGGAGCCATTTGTAATATTATTTTAGGTTTAGTCTTTATCCTGAGCCCAGTGGAAAGATTTACTCTAGAAAATGAGACTATAGGTTGAATGGGAATTTTTGAGAGTTTGCTACAGGGACAAAAGTTTTTGCTGTTGAATATGTTTCTACTTGATACTATGTTTCCAAAGTAATCAGATTTTAAAAATAATTAAGTTTATTAGACAATCATCAGAGTAGCATTTTGAAGAAGAAATTACACTAATTAACATGCAACTTAATCTTCTGTAACTTTGTTTATATGAAGTACTATGATTTATAAAGAAGTATTCATGAGGAATGTTCTTTGAGGTGACTGAGAAATGCAGATCTACAAAATGCTCAGGCCTGGATGATGTATCTTTACATTCATTTCAAAGCAAAAAACTTTGATGGAGCAATTAGAAATAAACGGAATGGTTCTGTTATACCTGGCAAACTGAAATTAATCTAGTGCATTAGTTCATTATAGCTTAAGCTTCACATTTAAATATCAAAAATGTAGTCATTGTATTTGCAGATTAGCTCTATGTTTTTCTGCTTTCTCTGGTACGTGGGCATCTGTCATTGCTAATCTTAGGGAAATGTAAGCAGAGAGCTTTATTTATTTTATTTACAGCATTTGCAGCTTTTTTCCTGTGGTGACAAAAGCCTCATGAAGTTTTTTGCCTCTGGATCTCAAAACTATTTGGATGATCTACCCTTGAACTGTAGCTCTGCAATGAGTTTCAATGGCAAGAAGTCCTTTATTGTAAATGAGTAAAACAACTGAGTTTGTGTTTTGACACTTATGAAATGGAGGGGGGGGAGGGAAAGCACAACTTGGTTCCATTAAAACGTGGCAGTTCCACTTTAAGTATTGGTTTTGAATAGATTGAGGAACTTAAAGCTCAACTCCGCACCTAAAGCCGTCCCCTAATGCATGTTGATTGCAAGAATGCAGCTCTGGAAGCGAACTGTGGGGGCTCAGGCAGAGGCAGTGCTCATCTGGGGTCTGCTCAGTGCTGCAATCTGCATCTGGGCTATGGCCTTTTTTTTAACATACGCTTGAACTCTGTCTTTTACTTGGCTTTTTGCTTGAGCCTACCCAAAGGCTACTTTTCAGCTTCGCTGCTTGCACATCACCCTTAACTCTGCTTCCAAGTCCCTGGATTTCAAAGTTGTTATCAGAGGGGTTTTTTCCTCTGCTGTAATCTGGTTAAACTTGGGGATCCATGAAATCAGTGACTGATTGTGGAAATTGAGAAGGGGAATTGACTTTTTTTGCCTTTTTTTTCTGGCATCATGTAAGATAATGCTTGCCTTTGTTGCTGTAGGACACAGGACCGGTCTGTCCTGCACTGGAGGGTGCCCGTGGCACCAGGCTGAGCTGGGCTGTGCCTGGGCAGGCTGGGACGTGGGCAGTCTCCACACCAGGATGCCAGCACAGCTGTCCTGCTCCAGTCTCAGACTGTGCAGGCTGTGGGCTCAGAGCAGTGGCTGTGGCAAGGACAGGTGTCCGGCTCTGTGAGCAGACGCTCCTGCATCTGGGTGCTGTTTGTCACTATAATGACTTGGCTTCTTACCATCTCATCTCTGAATTCCTTTAATGTGCTTGTAACCACCAGTCCCCATATTGTGGCCACAGATTTGATTTATGGGTTCCTGTCTTGCTGACCACTCTGCTGGAGCTTCTTGGTGTGCTGCTAAAGCATATGGGATGTTTGATGTGGCTTTAAGGCACCTGAGCAGTCTCGACGTTATGGTGCCCAGATTGGGTCTTTTGCCTCAGTGAATAAGATCATTTGTCCCCAACACATCCTTATCCATTCCTACCTTGGTTCACATAGACAAAAATAAAAGTCATAAAAGAACTTTATAGTTCCTCAGAGCTGTTGGCAAAGACCAGTAGCTGCACATGAAGTTTGCTTCATTTGTAAACAAATGAGTGAAAATCAGCAAGAAGATAAGACTTCAGGTAGTTATTTACTCAGCTCTGCAGCATAAGTATCTGACTTATTATTTGAATGCTCTTCTCTTGACCTTCATCCACAGCACCCCCTCTTAGAGGGGATTTCTGTCTGATTGCCTGAGGATGCAGGATGGTTACATTTACATAACAAAACCTGCCCTCAGGTATTTGTAATAGTTTATTTTATTAATTACTCCTTAAATAATAGTTTTTACTCCAGGTGGTGTAGATCTAAGCTGCTTCTAAATGCACTTTTTTGAAGCCAAATAAAATGGACATACAATTATGAACATTTGTCAGGGAATTTACGTTTTTAACCAGGTTTTCACTTGCCACTTTCCTTACCTGGATTTTCCTCAGTGACATCCCCGGGGGAAAAGGCTGAATACTAAGGATGACTGTTCTATACTGAGTTCCTCCAAACACTGTTAGCAAAATTGCTGCAAGCAATATGTTGGAAAGTGCTGGTGCTGTTAAGGCCAGGTGAGGACAGAGCTCCCCAGGCAGCCCTGCAGGGCTGTACAGGTGAGAGCAGTCGGTGTCAGCTCGGGCTGATGCTGTGCTGGCAGAGAAAAAGGGACTGGGACAACTTTGGACAGACTCTGTTCTTCGCCATCATTTTTTTTTTTTCAAAGAGAGTTTTTCTTCCTGCAGGGATCATGGTTACCGAGAAAAAAACTTCCCCAAATGGTGATACTTTCATCACAACCAAAACCACAGAAAATATTGAAGCACACAGTTTCCAATTGGCTCCCATGAGAGGTGGGATGTGCTGCAGCATGTCTTTTCAATATTTACCTTTTCAGTTTTTACTGCTTGTTTCTGAAATTTCAGTAGAATTCAAGTCCAATTTTCAACTGAAAAAATCTGATTCAGATCTGAATCTGAATTTAGTTTGTTCCCTCCTCTCTAGTCATTGCTGCACTGTTTTATAAAAATTGCTTATTGCTAAGTGCAGTGCAAGCAGGAACAATCTAATTTCTTACTGAAATGGTTTAGAGTTGCATTTTTTTCTGTGGAAGAAGTGCTCGAGCTGACATTGCAGTATTAAAGCACCAAAATGGAATAGTGCATTCATGGATCAATGAGCTAAGTGGAGAAGATCATGAGGAAACTAATTTATGGAATGTAGCAGATACATTACCATGGCTGCACCCTATGTGTGTTGTCCTTGGTTATCCTGAATGTGTCAGCCTGTGCAATGCAGTGGGTGTGCAAGGGCACATTTGTCAATATTGTGCACAAATATGGTATGACTTGGTTTGCTTCATAAAGATCTCTTTGCAGGGAAGAAAATGCTCCAAACATTTTTGAAGGATAAGTCTGTCAAGTGACAAAGAATGCCAAAATCACCTTTTTATAGTACTAATAGAGGTTAGTCATAGGGTTGATTGTTGACAAAAGAATGGTAGCTTAGACTTGCTACAGTAAATGAGTTTATCATTTGTGGAAATGCCATTCAGGGGCATCTGAAGAATGCAGGGACCTTGGAGAGATTCTTTCCTCAGTGAAAACTGCAGGTATTTTCAGGAGAAAGTTAGCTTTACTGTGGAGAGCTCTAAAACTGCCACAGGGCATAAACAATGTTTGAAATGCATTCAAACACACTGGCCATGAATTATAAATGTCGTTGTGACCCTTCCTCAGCAAACTGACCACTGGGGTTAAGTGTCATCTAGTCAGGGTCTCTGACCCAATGGAAATGGGCATGTTGGCTTCTTTTGTGGTTCTGCAGCCCTGGAGGAGCTACCAACA
This sequence comes from Myiotriccus ornatus, assembly GCA_036023395.1. Lineage (NCBI taxonomy): Eukaryota > Metazoa > Chordata > Aves > Passeriformes > Tyrannidae > Myiotriccus > Myiotriccus ornatus. Next base: position 5,748,697 of record JAYRBT010000028.1, on the reverse strand, counting down.
GCACAAGGAAATAATTGCAGGCAGGGAAATTTGAAGAGAAGAAAGAGGAAAGAGATCAACTTTCTAACTTCCTTTGTTATTGCATTAGTCCATTAAGGGAGAAAAAAACCCCAAACCTCCTATAAATAAAATTAAAAAAAACCCAGTTTAACCTGTGAACAAAGAAACTGTCATCATTGCTTTTTTTTTCCCCCTGTTATAGCTCTTAATTCATATGTTGTTAATGTCCTTAATGCTTTGTAAATTAATTATGGTAAAGCAAACTGTAAAGCTTGTGCCCTTTTGTTAAAAAAAAAAAAAAAGTAAATGTGCATCTAATGTTATTTCTGTGATTTTATGCACAACCAAGAGCCTTTTTCAGGTGAATACAAGTTGAAATAGAAACTATAATGTAAACAACATAATGTAGGTTGATAGAAAAGAAGAAAGGCATGTATGTCTGTCTGTGATTATATGCGATAAATCCCCAGAGAAATGAGGGTATAATATAGGACTGAGGGTATGATATAGTGAGCCTCAGGGGAGTTGCTTTCTGTGTGCTTTACTCCCTAAAGCAATGATGTTTTCCATGCCTTTACTGTTCTGAGCTATATCTAAAAGTTGCTTTCGCTAAAACAACTAAAGGTTTCTTTTAAAGTCATCAGTTTTGCTAACATTTACAGCATATAAAGCCCAAATGCAGCTGGGCTGTGCAAATAAGTTGAAAATAGAAACATTTCTGAGAGTGAATGGGATTTGAAGATTGTCTGGTAAAGCCATCAGTGGCTGCTGTTGGTATGAATATAACACACCTCTGGTGGTGCTTGCTGCCTAGATCTGAAAATGAGGTGAGGTCTGCTGTACCCCAGCAGAAAGCTGGAGTGTTCCACAGGTTATACCTGGTAACTAAAGGGTGATTTTATAAATATTTTTTTTCTTTTGATCCTGCAATGTTTGTTCTCAAACCAACCTAACTGTCCTGGACAAATCATTTTACTGTTTTGGAGGATGTGCTGAGAAGCCAAAGCACCTGTAAAGGAATCCCTGTGTTCTGGTTTTTAAATTTGCTCTGCCTTTGGGAGAGATGTCCTTTTTGGAAAGTTACCTTGAAGTTCCCCTTTACTCAAGCAAGATTAAGGTAAAATGCAAATAAAGGATTTGTTTTCATAATACCCAGAATACACAGCAGAGTTGCAAGTGTTTATATAGAAAATGTAGATGAAGGAATAAATGGGGTGATGGAGAGGTAAATCTGAAAATTCTGTCATTTGTGTATCTGTTTGATTTGCTGCAGCTGCTTTCCCGAGGGATCCTTTCTGTGTGTATCTCCTGTCTCAGGGAGCATTTATCAGAAAGTGACCTCTTGAATGCTTTGGATTACTTGTCATGGTTTTCATTTCTGTACAGTAGTTTTTTAGGATGCATATGTGACAAATGGTACAGGCGACTTGGAAGTAGCCAGTTGGTAATAAATTACTACTTCACCCTGCTTGTGCTGAATTGAATGCAAAACCACTTAATATTGTCTGGTGTATCTGTACCAATCTGTGTGAAAATCTTGCATTTACAATTTTAAATTGCACATTTTGGGGGAGGAGAATCATTAAACTTGCTCAGGAGTTTACTATTCCTGGATAGATCAGCCCATGCCCTTCTAATCCCCAACAAAGACAGAGGAGTTTCTGGTCATTCAACAAAGCTGTGTTTAGTTGGCAGCTGAAGAATTCTATGGGGTTTTGTTTTGATATTAATTCAGATTCCAAAATTCACTATTTTCTGTCTGCAATAAGTGAACCTGAGTCACACAGTGACTGTGAACCTCAGGCAGTGGAATATGAGCTGACCCTTCAGCATCCCCCTGGCCATCAGCAGCAGTTTGTCAGCTGAGGTCTAACTGGGGCTCTTGTCACTGGGGTTGTCCCCAGTAGCACATTTTGCCCCATACAGGGAGTGTGCAAGTTAAATTTGAGGAACAAAATAAGCAAACTGGTGTTGGATGCACTAAGGAATGTTCTCTTTGCAGTGCTCTCGTTTGGAGTGCAGCACTGATGGCAGATGGGAGGTAGATGAGTTATTGTCAGATGATTTTTTTTGAGTTAATGACTGTGCAGTGCTTTGAAGAGGTATAGTGCTATATCACTGTTAAGTATTATTATTATTCAGTTCCCAAAAGATTATAGAGGAGATAAGGTTTTTCTGGTATCTGTCCCTTGGTTTTTTTTTCCTTTTCTGGTGTGGTTGAAAGCAGAATGTGAACAGGACTCTCTGGCTGTGGCGGTTTAAATGTGTGTGATTTAAAAAAAGATTAGATGTGATGTTTCTAACTATCTCATTCAAACTCATTCCAAAACACTTCATCTTCTGAGTGAAACAGTTCTACTGCCTGAAAATTAATCCAAAACAAGATTCTGTGCTAGCTGTGAAGCGCTGGATTGAGCTAATTCATTTGTTGGGTCCAATCCATCCATACAAATGCCTGTAATACAGATCCTGCTTCTCGTGTCATTGCCTTCTTGAGACTATGCAAGCCCTGCACTGTTTTATCATCTTTAATAAAAATTGAGCCAGGGCTAAGCATTCTGCACTGATTTCTGAAGCCTGAAGGAAGACAGGGAGAACAATAAAGCTGTAGAGACTAGATTATTTATAAATTTCAACACCTGAAAGCCTTTTTTTTCCCCTCCAAAAAACAATACCAAGGGTGAAATTGTGCTCCTCTGTAATTCTGCTCATAGCAGGTGTCACGTTATACTGCATCTCTCATCAATATGTGTTAACTTTAACCTTGTATTATGACCTTCTTTCCAAGTCCCATAGATTTTAGAGAGAGAGCCAAGCCCAGATAGATTTGGCTTCTTTATTCCCTTTCTGGAATGCTTTACAGATAGCAATGCATGTTCATCTATTTTGCTTCTTAAGTTTGAAGCAACATAGCTAAAATAAATTTTCAGTGAGAATTGTTGCAGAATTTAGCCAAGAGAAACAGTTGTTTTGACTCTGAGGGAGACTTTGATTCATGATTTTGAGTCAGTGCATGCAGTACACCAAGGATCTTGTATCTAGACACTGAGTACAAGCCAAGTTAATCTAAATGTGCTGCCATTTTTTGTGGAAAAAATGGTGATGTCCAGCTTCTTACTATGTAGTTTGCTGCTGGTTGAGGTGTGCTTGAAAAATGCTGCTTTTCAACATATGTGGTTAAAGTTTCAATAGTTGACAAAATCCTGTCAATTTTAGGGAAATTTTGTTTTGGAGAGAGAGAAATGTTTCAATGAGGAGAAACAGTAAAACACCATTTTTGCTCTTTTTGTTGTTGTTGTTCTGTTGGAGACTGAGTTTTAAATTCTGTGACTTATCATATTGAGATTTTAAATGTTAAAAACTCACAGTGAGGGAAAAATTCCCTTGACATATTCCTTCCCAGAAAATAATGATATCTTAATGATCTAGATTTGTCTTCTGCACAGCTGTTCTTTTAGAGTGAAAACTTGTCACTATCCTACGAAAAACAAAAAGATTTCACTTTGAAAAAAATTTATCTGTTATCCTCAGTGGCAGTTATGATTTCTGCCTTAAATTGACTACAGTTGCATATGTAGGGAGGACTCTTCTCTCAGGTACCCAGTGTCAGGACAAAAAGCAATTTTATATTTAAATACAAAAAATTCTATGTAAGCCTAGGAGAGGTCTCTTCTACTGTCAGGGTGATAGGCCGTGGGCAGAGGCAGTCGGGAGACTTCTTGGGGATGTTCAGAATCAACAGGACCCCACCCTGAGTGTCCTGTCACAGCTGTCCCTGCTCTGAGATTGGGGTGGAGCTCCATTGTATGAAATATATCCCAGTATATATGTATATATTACATATAACTTATGGGTACATAGTCAATTCTTTCGAGTTTTTTTTTAAATTTAAAATATGACACTTGACAGTGTGAAAGGAAGTTAAAAATGGGAGGCTGTTACACTTACATTGTTTTGGGGTTTGGCCTTGGCTTGTTGTGGATCTTGCTCCACTTCTCATTTTCACACTGTTAAATATCGTTGTTAGTTGTGCTGTTGGACTTAATTGAATGTAAGACTTACAAAAATAATCTTTTTAGTGCTTAGACTAAAGGATGTGAGTGGATGAAAAGATGACTAAAGATTTAGATCTGGAATAGCCCTAAATCCACTAGACAATGCAGTGGTCAGGTCTGAAGAGGTGGGAAATGAGTACAGTTTGAGGCAAAACTTTCTTGGAAGATGTTGGACTATTTCTTTTCAAAAATGTAGTAGCACAAGCGAATGTGCAATTTAAATAAGTTTAACTGCAGATAAAGCAGCAAGGTTCTAAACAGCTCAAATTTGCAAGTGTGTTTCAATGTATTTTATGCCTTGTGAATCTCAAACTACCAAGCAACCTAATATGCTAATACTGTGCAGCAAATTTTTTTTTAATCTTATTTTACTCATTCCACAGTCGGTACTTTTGCCAGCCAACTTCTGGCATGTGAAGAAAAAAGTGAATTTGTCATTAAAGACTGAAACTTGTCCCTAAATTCTAACAGTAATATAAATGTAGGCAGGTTGAACTGGATATTGTACAATGCATCCTCTGCTGATTAATTTGTCTAATCCAGTTCTGTCTGATCTGGTACCTGACTTATTTAACACTGCAGGCCTGAGTTAATAATGTCTTCAGGGAATTGGACACTGTGCTGATTTGGAACCGTCTTATTTGGAGAAGTAAAAGGGGACAAGGGCTGTCTTTATACTTTGGGACCTTGGTAATAAGTTGCAGTAGTCCATGTTCATACTGTTAGCCTTAATGTAGTTAGTTTTGGTATTATCAAAAGAGCAATTAACTCCTGCAGATATGATCAGAGTTGGTATCAGAGAAGAGGAACTCAATTTCACACTGAAGTTTAGCTTAGACTTTTGTATCTGAAACATCAGCACAAAACTGGGTACACAGCACAGTTGTGATCTGCTATTTCTATTTCTACATGTGACTTTTTAAGTCATAATAAAAGCTGCAATTACTATAAATAATGTTTACATTACAACTCAGAGGGAGTAAACGCGGACTCAGGGTAAGGAGAGGATACTCCTCCCTGGGAAGGGATGAGCCAGGCAGATTGGCTCTCAAATATAACAAGATTTAGCAGAAATGATACTGCAGAAAACAGTTGTGAACTTGAAAAAAACAAGACCTCTAATGAGTCATAGCTGTGAAAATTTGTAGGAAATCAGATCTGAAGTGCCATTCACTTTATATGTTCACGTGTAGGTTCCTTGTATGTCCATTCTGGACGTGTTCCAGCAACAAAATATGAATACATGAAACATAATGATGGGTAAGGTGAGGGCCCAGCTGGAGTGTTTTGTTGGATACAGATACCTTACATGCAAATTCTCGATGTTGGTGTCATTTGTCGGCAACTAAGAGATAATTGCTTTTAGTCAATTGAGAAACTGATAACTCGTATCACTCACCAGCACCATGTAGAAAGCAGTGTGTTGGAAAGCTGAGAACAGTGTTTGAAACTGTTGATGCTTTCCTTTGACTTTTGGCACTTGTTCTGTGTGGAGTTTCATATTTCACCAGGGATCCCTGACAAACCTTATCAGGTTTGTACTTTGATGCACAAGCTGTGGTTGGGTCACTGTTTGTAGTGAAGCACCGTGCACACAGAATCTGTCACCTTCCCTGTCTCCTCAGGAGCTGTGCACTGCCCTCCTGTTTGGAGATGAAACACTGAACTGTTTGGAGGAGTCAAGACAAACAAAGTGGTGGGGGCTTGAGGAAAAGATGTCATGGGTCAAACTGAAGGGAAAATATTTCTGTTTTTCAAATAAATGGGACTCTCCACCATTTAACTTCTCCTGTATTACTGCTGGAAGTAATGTTGAGTCACTCCTTGCCACATATTCTGTAGTGCTGTGGAGAAAACAGATTTATCGCTGTCCATGGGCTGAGAAACATGGATGAAGCCACAGCAGTGGATTTCTGGAGCTGTGGCATTTACCATCCCGAAATAACTTGATGTAGAATTTGCTCCTCAAAGGCCCCCTCTCACGCCCACCTGAAAGAAAAGCCTTTGAATACTCTGACACTTGTGCTGTGTGATGTTTTTTTGTTTTTCTATGCCAGCCCAAAGAAAGCAATAAGGATGGTGCCTTGGATGAAACCTCTTCTAGAAACTGGGAATGGCATCCAAACTGTTTGTAGAAGTGTCATGTGCATAGACCAGCAGTGTGGCAAAATCAATTTGAAGAAGTAAGAATGAAGGATTTTGTAGCGAATAGTGTCTTTCACAGTTCAGGTTGGCTCCCAGGAGTGCTCTGTCTTCTCTCACATCACACTTTACCCTTGCTGAAGATGATAGGTGGACCAAGCTGAAAGAATAAAACTAACAGTTGTAGCTCTGGGATAACACTCTCAGCTACCTTCTTGGCCCTCAAACATGGAGATGCATGAACTATGTAGAGACAGTTTAAATGATACCTCACACTGGATTTAGAAGTATATATGTTTTCAAGAATAGTGAGTTGGGATAAGTTTACTTTTGTAAAAGGACAGAGTAAATTCAGTGCCGTAAATGGTAAACCTTATCTAAATATTGATTTATTTAATTGAATGAACTGAAATTTAAAATTGTTATTTATTTAAATGGTTAAAAGACACCTACAAAACCAGACTTTCTTCTCCTGACAGTTGGGATAGGTGTGCATCACCCTCTTGCCCTGGCTGGGAGCTGGCAGGTACAAGCCAAGGCTGACTGAAGCCACGTGGCAGTGCTGCTGAGGGGCTGTGTCTGCACTAATGTGCCCTTATCTTTTCGTGATGGTCTCCTGGACTGCAGGGAGCAGCAGCCTTTTCTTTTCACAGTTGAAGCTTTTTTGTTACAGTTCCAGTTTGGGGTTTTTTTTGGTTTGTTTAAAAAGCAGTGAAGTCTGCTAACAATAACTATCCCAAGTGGTTTGAAGAGAAATAGCACCCTCACTTCTTGATAAAATACTTCCTTTCACTTTTAGTTTTTGGCCTCAGATGAGGCAGAAAACTGTCTGAAAACAGGGGAGAAACCTCCAAGATGGAAAACTGTTTCCTCTTCCAGCGTGACAAATAATTACAGTGTGCTGATTGTCTGGTTAAAGCCCCGGAGCTCCAGCCCCTGTGCCCTTGATAAGGTAATCCTGCAGGCTCTCTAGGACAGGCTCTCTAATGGCCATGAATAATACCGGGCAGGAGGGGGAAGGACTAAGCTGCTTAGGGCAGGCGCTGCCTTTGTTCTGTGTCGGTGTAGCCTCCAGGGCACTGGGCTGTGACCAGAGCTCCTGGGAACTCTGGAATACTGATCCTGTGGCAGTGCAGAGCTTGGACAGTGTGTGTGAGAAGTGTTTGCTTGCTTGACTTTTTTAACCAAAGCCAAAACGTACAGCCCAGTCCCCCTGAACACCCAAACGTATTTTCACTATGGAATAGGCACTGATTATTTCCATTTGTATTTTGGATTTTTTTTTTTTAGTTTTATTTTAGGAACTGCTTTATTTCATTTTTCCTTCAGTCTAGGTTTTCTCTCTACCTGAAATACCTTCTCAGTATTTCATTCTGTTTAATGTGGTTGAAGGAGTGCTGCCTGAACTCAGCACTGCATATTGTTGAAAATCTCTGAGTAGGTTTTAAGGTAGACATTAAGGTTAGCTTCAGCCAAAAACGAAACCACTAAGTGAAATCAAGGATTTAGTAGAACTTTTTCAAGACTTGAAATGCTTTAAGAGAGCTACTGGAGACAAAAATAAATTACAAGTAATAAAACATTGGAACAACAGGGTTTCTTAATATATTCATTTGCTGCTTTATGTAATATTGCTGTGCAGGTTTAGTATTTGACAGAGTTCCATGGAGATAAAAAAAGCCCCAGAACACCTCCCCAGCAGATAGAAGAGCTCACAAGAAAAAATAAAATATTGCTCCCGTTGACCACTAGGTGATAGCCTTGCTCAATTTATTCATTTTATCAAGGTCATTTATATAAAGATTAAAAATATTGCACGCTGAAGCTCTTAAAGAATTGGATTCATGAAAAGTAAATCTTTTCTTTCATGAACATCAAACCAAACTTTACTGTTTTTCTGGTTTATAAATATTTATGAGTCGTAACACAACCTTTTCCATTGCTGTATTGGATTTTACTATGATTAGTCCCCAACAAACATACAACCATGCACAGTAAATACACATATCTTATTAGTCTGCCTCAATGACACCAAGGCAATTAGAACTGTTGGGTTTTTGGTGTAGACTGAAGCATTGACATTTTAAGTTTGATTTTTATCATTATTAGTCTTCACAGCCAAAGAGAGACTAAGATATTTTTCCTGATGTTACTAGCTCATGTCTTGTTGAAAGGGCTAATTTTTAAGCAAAATCATCTTTTATGTATTGAAACATGAACACACAGAAATGGTTTTGAGAGAGAACTATTTCAAATTAGGATCATAAAAATGCAAAATGTATTTCACACTTGAAGTGTTGAGTCTTCACAATATTGAAATTCTTTCTGGAGAATTTAGTAAGACTTGTCAAGACTTGACCAGAAATAGCCTATGTGCTTTATTATTAAGAAATATCTAACTTTTATAGTATGGAGGCAAACCCAGGAACTTGGAAGTATGTTCCTTAGATCCAATAATACATTAACTTTAATTTTTGTAGTACTATTTTATTAATTCTTAAAGCTACTATATCTATATTTAATATAGTATTTTTGAGCAGTAACAAAACCTTCTTGATTATTTATTTTCTAGAGCAAGAACAGGATAAATACTTGTGAGTACTTTGCATTGCATTCAGCACAGCTTTACTCTCAGTGTCTTTGCTTGGACGTGCTGACAGTCTGACATTGAAAAGTATCTTTCTACGTGCCTACCTTTACTTTCATGCCAGAAATCTCATTTGAAGGCAAGTATGGGAATAAACTAATTCTATGGAAATATTATGCATACCATTGTAGTGTTAGAAGTGAAAGCAGGACTCCAGAGAACATGCTGAAATCCATATTCTATGAAAATGTGTCCTTTGAAAATAGGCATTGTTCGGGTTTCATTTATTTGTAAATCATCTGCTGAGTGCTCACACCAGGATCTTCTCAGCTTTGCCAGAATTCAACTGCCCATTTCTAAAATCACTTTCACATTCTTTCCTGTGAAGCTCTGAGCATCTATTGCTCAGGAACTGGGTGGAATTTTCTGAAGGAATTTTTGTGGTCCAGAGTCAATGATCCATTAACGATACCTGCATTCCTGTCCCAGTCCTGGCAGCAGTTACTCTTCCTTCTCCTACCAGCCTTCACAGTGTGCTTTCTAAAAGGCAACCAAATCTGCTGCTAAGGTTGCTTTTATTACTGGCTTGTGCTTGGAGTGCTCACTCCTGGTGCGTTGTCAAATCGATGTTGAAATCAGGGGAACTTGTCTTACCTGTGGCCTTGATGAAAATAAAAAATATATTGCCTTGCTGGCTTTGGGGAAGTGACTTCACTGAGACTGTGATTCGAAAGATAACTAATCCTGTCAGCCTCTGCTCAGTAGAAAGCTTCCCTTGTACTCCAGAGGTGAGTGTGGGATGGGTTTTAATGTGTGATTTATAGCTTCATGAGGTCACTTTCTTTAGACATACTCAGGTCCCAGTCTTCTGTCAAAAGACCATTCCCTTTTTTC
>JAYRBT010000028.1:5672435-5736599 GCA_036023395.1 Myiotriccus ornatus | reverse complement strand
CAGTCGCTTTTGTATGGATTCTGTGGGAGGTGTGTCTATATTTTGAAATTCCTTAGGTAGCCAGCAAGACTTTCAGAAGAGGTGCTGTGGCTTCTGGCACTCATTTGTTAGAAAACTTATTAATGACTGCACAGCACATCATATTACAGTGTTCATTTTTTGGTGAGTGTCACGCTGTATTTGCATGTGTATATCACTTCTGGTTTAGATTCTAATTATAGTATACGTGCAGCTATTAGAAATCTGAAGCTACCAAGTATTTCAGTTTCTTAATTCTTTCCATGCATTCCACTCCACTGAAGCTGCAGAGAAGCAGGCTTTCCTGTCATTTTTAACTCTAACACAAACAATAGTAATTTCTCTGCTTCAACAGATTAAAAAAATTAATTATATTGTACTTGAATAAAATAATTTATTTCTTCTAAGTAGCATGTCAAAAGAAGTACTGATCTTTTGTGTTATTCACATCTACCCACATGATGTGTGTGGTGTCTGAGGTGTGTCCAAAAGAGCCTTAAAGAACAAAAAAGCTTATTTTTAGAGGCTGTATTTCTTATATAAAGATAGATTATTCATTTAGGGAAAGAAGTATCACACTCAAACTAATGTTATGAGCTACCATCCTTATCCTAATATGCTTGAACTCATGATGGGAATTGAGGAATGCTAATGATTGCATCCTATATATATGAGTTTCTGGAGGATTTTATGTCTTCTTGAATAATCCAAATTATTTGCCATCATAGTTGGACCATAAAAACCAATTCTGGATTTATTAGTAAATTAGCAAAATATACACTTTCCTATCTCATTTCTTTCTGGAGAGGTTTTATCTTAAAACTGAGATGTGAACGATATATCAGGTAATGTTTACTCTGTAAGTATTGTGCTCTCAGTGCACTAAGGTTGTATTTCCATAACTGATTTAAACAGGCCTTTATATTTCTTATTTTTTTCAAGTAAAGATTTGGCCAGGCTACGAAAGCTTTGTGTAAAATTGTTTTCATGGTTTTGCCCTTTTCCCAGAATCAGCTAAAAATCCACTGGTACCAGATGATAAAATGTGACAGGTTCTGAATTCTACAGAATGCCATATCAGACCTGTAGAGCTGGAGGTTCTTCAGTGTTTCAGTTTGCATTTAGGAGTATGAATTACTTGAAAAGTATCTCCTTGGAAATCTCATTCAGAAGCATTATTTCTTACTGGAACCTTTCTTACTTTGAATTTCAGTGGAGGGTTTGTGCTGTAAGTTCCTGTACTCCAGTGTCTTGTTTTCTGCAGTGATAACAAAAGCCAGCTGCTATCACACACCCTTAAAGGATACTTTGTTTGCTTCAATACATATACCTGGCCTATTATATTGCCACGCAATTTAATGTATAGCACAGCTGGTTGCTCAATACCATTGTACATGAAAATAAAGTGAAGTGGTAAAGGCATCCCTGTTTCTGTTGAGTGCAATGTAGCACTGGGACAGGGAAGGGCTCCACAAGAGGAACAACGTCAGCAATTATAATAACCTGACTTGTCTTGATCTTAAATTTCATCCTAATGTGTACAGGAGGAAGACATTCATGAGAGACCAGTGACTGTGTTTCTCTTGTTTAATCAGTAATGATGGTTTAAGTCAGGAAAGAGAATTAGTAGAAATACAATGTGAAAGCTTAAAAAGTGGTTGGGGTGAGAGTCTGCTAGTTCTGGAACATGTCCAGGTGACTTGCAGAAAGGTGTGAAAAGTGTATTAGGGAGGGGGAGTTAGATTAGTCTTAGAAGATGGACTTTAGGAAACCCCAGTTACTGACTGAAAAATGTAGCTGATACCTGTTATTCCTTTCTTTGTTTAAAAAAAAATTAAAAATCACTCTGCTTTTAGTATGTGGAAGAAAGTTAGTGCCTGACATTGAGCAGAGACTTTCACGTGGGGCTTGTTCCAGACTGTCTGACAGGAGACGTGTCCTGAGGGAGTCAGTGCAGCCATTCAGGTGGGAAAAGGCTCTGGCACGGGAAGAACTGGCTGCTACTGCAGGAGGGAAATATGGGCACAAAAGGGCTCTTCTGTCTTACCTAAGGGAGCAACAGAGCAGCCTCAGCATCAGTGAGGGCAGCATTTGAACCCTGATATAATGCTTCATTAATACATGTGACTGCTTCATTAAACACCTTGGCACAACAGGATAAATGTGCCATCCCACGATGGAAGCTGCTACACAGTGATGGACACAGGGACAAAAGGGCAGTTTCTGGTAACTATGAAACAGCCTCATGCCTGAACCTGCTTTTGGAACAACTTTTGGGCAAAATAGGTGAAAATTCTGGTAGATTAGTCATGAGTGTGCTCAAACACACCAACACATCTTGCCAATCACTTGACCATACCACAGGATTTTCTAATTTGAGGTTGACAGAAAAAAAACAACTGTCAAGTGAGGGGTTTTTTTATTGCACAGCTGCACAGCATGCTAGAACCAGGGTCACAGAAACTCTTACCTGCATTAACACGGAATTAAATGTTTCAAACCGGCCATTCGAGTTTAGAATAGGAATATAAATTCTTGTCAGATTAATTTAGGCCAGTGATTTCCACTTCCCGCTCTCTGTAGTTCTCCTGCCCTCAAGTCTCTAATGTAAATCATAAGTATTTCATTTTTTAACAAACATTTTATACCTTCTCATGTCTGTATGTAGTATCACAGAGTACTCTCTGCCTGCAGCTGTGTGCCTCCCAGACACTCTGTAGCAGAAATAGTAAATAAGCAGGCATAATAGCTGCTCTGCCCATGTAAAAATGTCTGTCTTAACATGAACTTGGTGGAAAAAAAAAACCCTGTTCCAGAATAAGGCTGTTATTAAAAAGAATATTGTACTATATTGTTATAACTAAGAGTACTTATTCCTGAATGGATTCATTCTAATGCTACATAAACAATCTAAATCATTTATATTTTGACAGGGAATTTTTGAGCTGCCTTTTCCTGACATAATTTTCATTTTATGTTCTTTCAGGAGGAAACATAGCTGGTTCTCATCAGAGAGCATCAAATACAGCACTCCTTCTGGTAAGAATATCTGATTATTTAAGTTGTATTATAAAATGTAGTTCTCTGGAATCTGACACATTCAGCTGTTTTTTATTTTCAGTAACTGCATTTAACAGTTCCATCTCCTTTTCAGTGGCACTTTAATTCTTTTTATTCCTTTGTTCCTGTCTCCTCTGCTTTCTGAATTTATTCTGCAACTTCATGAACAATGCTGTAAATCTTTGCAGTGAGTATTTCAGACAGTCACAAGCAGCATGTGGTATGTGAAATCCAGGCATTCCAGATCTACTTTTATTTATCCTCTTGTGTTTCTATTCAATTTGTGAAGTTTTTGGCATCATTAGTGGTGTCAAAATTGAGCATGTTGCCCTAGCAAGACAAATATAATAATGAATTTTTACTGGAAAAGGAAAATGTTCAGGAGACACCTAACTGACTCCTCTGTGTTTTGCCATTTTAAAGAACATACTACAGGGATTTTTCATCCTTTCTCTTTTGAGGTGTGTGCTGTGCTTCTAGTTCATTGATCTTTGCACCAATTTTAGGTTTTTTTTTTTTAATTAAAATTATGCTATTGATACTTAGGATGGTTTTGAAAGCACTGTCTATCTAGTTCTATCATATTTTTCCTTCTGTCTTTTGAATAATAAAGTTCATGTCCTGGTGTAGCACTTAGTTCTGATGCCACAGCATATATTACTTCTGGATTATGTGACTGGAAATAGTGCTGGTACATCAGGATCTACCATTTTGCCACTTCTCTTGTTCTATAAAGCCAGAAGCTGACTGAGAAATTAATTTTGTATGTAATTTTGACAAAAAATTAGCAGTGGATTATTATGCAGGTGACTGAGCTCTATTTGTCCATTTTTGCAGGGGTAAGAGTTGTCACTCTGACACTCATGTTCCTTTTTCTTATGTATTTATTCCCTTTATTTTTTTTCCAATTCTGAGAAAGCACTTAGGAAAAAAAACCAAGTGAACATATTCTTGAATTCCTATACTAGGTGTCTATCTATTTGAATTATTCCAGGTAGGAGAATGATGTATTTGAGTAGGAGAAACAACTTATATAAACACAACATCCACAAAACTGCCTTTGAGCGTGTAGCCCTCCTTCTTATTTGAAAATAAATAAATGATAGCTTCTTACACAGCACAGAACCACCCAGCAGATGTGCTTTGGCTGCTTTGACCTCTTCTGATAATTCCTTGTGCCTTGCTGAGTTTGAACAAAAATTTTTCTGTCTTCTGACTCTTAGAATTGCTTGGATGCACTGGATTTGCAGTTATTACAATTCCTTTTTCTTTTCCTACTGAGAAACGGAACAGGGGAGGAGTCTGCAGCTTCAGGTTGTTTCAGAAGAGCATGAAGGATATTCTAGGTCAGATTGTGGAACAGGACACATCTCTCCCTTTTGGCCCTTCTGTGTTTACAAATGGAGTGCTGAACTTGAGTACAGGGTGGCCATCAGGGATCACAGAGGCCCGGACATAACAGCCATGAAGCATATGGGCAATTCTACAGGAAGGGAGCAATTCTTAAATGCATAACTGAAGAGAATTAGGCTTGCAAATGTGAATTATCCCCTCCTAAATACCTGCTCTCATATTTCGGTGTAAAACATTTAAGTGCATGGTGTGTAAACACATTTCAGATTTAAAACCAACCAAACAAACAAAGCCAAAACAATACAACCTTCTGAAAATTACGTACCAGCCCTTGAAACTGACTCTGAATTATAGAAAAGTTCACAAGTTGACAATGGTTCTGTCACAATGCAAATATTTGTAAGAAATAGAATGTTACTACTGAACTGAAAGTGCTGCAAGCGAAATATATGGAGAGGATTAATAGACACAATGCTTGATGTCAAAATGCATTTTTTAGTTTTCTGGATCTATAGAACTCTTTTCCTCTGTTCAGAAATAGAAAAATTGAATGCTGACCGTAAGCAGACCCCGTCACTTTAGCTGTGTAAGCAGGGAGGGGGCCTGGGGGGGAAGGTTTTTTCATCTTTTCTTTGCTAGTGATAACGAAAGTTCTATTTCTTTTTAATTTGCCAGTCTAGGAGAAAGAATTTTTTTTTTGATTTATTTATTTTCAATGAATGTGTGGGATGACTTGAGTTGTTGAACTCTATTTTTATGCCCACTTCCTATTACAATCAGGCGATTTATTCAAAAAAACCCCAACCCAATTCTAGTGTCATAACTGGTACTGCAATCTGTGGTGAGAGCTGCCTTCTGTTGTCTGTGGGGATGACCTCCTGAAGCCCACTGAATTATTCCATGATTCTCTGATTCATATCAAAGTGCGGTTCTGTGAGCCTAATTTGTAATGAATGGTTTGCCATCAATCATAGCAGTCTGAACTCTGCTGTGTGTAGTTCATAAAAGGCTCAGCTCCATCCAGTAAGAGCATGCATTGCAAAGGGAAAACATGGTATGTTCTCCCTGCTTCCCCCCAGAGTTTAGTAACTGGCATTAAAATCTGCTTAAAGTTGTGCTTTGTGCCTGACTTAAAATTTTGGGGAATTATGTTTATGAGTGTGGATAAACATTAAACATTAAGATTTATCCTCTGTTCTACAAAAAATAGCACAGAACACAGTTGGGTTTATAGCTGGGTATCAGCCATAACTGCGTGGGGTCAGTCTGTTCACAGATCTGTCTGTAAAGTCTAATATAC
The DNA here is from genome assembly GCA_036023395.1 of Myiotriccus ornatus. Lineage (NCBI taxonomy): Eukaryota > Metazoa > Chordata > Aves > Passeriformes > Tyrannidae > Myiotriccus > Myiotriccus ornatus. The sequence continues at coordinate 5,730,868 of JAYRBT010000028.1, read as the reverse complement.
CTAAATACCTACCTAATATACCTTAATCCTGGGGGTGAGCAAACAGAAGATTCAGATGAATATGCAGCCACTCACTAGCCCACCTTCCTTGCTGTCAGATTCTTATTTGTTTTAGTTTGCCTCTTCTTTTAGGATCCCTATTGTATCCAAAATACTGCCGTCTTTTCTTGTAGCAGAGGGAGAAGTGGGGAAAGCATTTATATTTTTTCTTATTTGAAATAGTGTGTAGAGAAACTCCTTGTTCATTCAGAATTACTGAATATGGGTGAATGTTCAGGTTGATTGAACTTAAACTGATCTTTTTGCTTTGTGGTTTAGTTCAGCAAAACAGTCTTTCTTACCTTTTTTTCTCACACAAAGTAAGTAGTCCAGGAAAGCATGTCTTCTACTGCCTGGAGTGAGACTGTGACAGGGTTTGTATTCACATGTATAAATCTAATCCAGCAATAGGTATTATTCATCCTTGTTGTTAGTACTCCTACACCATCGTTCACCCAGTCGTCTCCTATTACAAACAATGAATTGACTAAGCTGCCAGACATAACATTTCTGTTCAGTGTGTAAGAAATACACAGTGGTCACTTCACACTGCACTGATGGGCAGTCAGTTCATCTGTGTGCCCTCGGATGATCAGTATTTCCAGCTGAAGCTCCACTGAGAATTCAGAGAGCTGAGAATGTAATGATTATAACTGGCATTTGGCCACTATGTTGGGTCAAATAACACTCTCCCAAGAGTGTGAAACAGGGAAATTTCTGTCATTCCCAAGAGTTGGGGTTCTGTTTTCTGCCTTGAAAAAAACCCAAATTGCAAAATAAAACAACAATCCCACCACCCCCAAACAATAATCCAAACCAACCTGTGTGGAACTTGGAGACTAGACTGTGTCTGAAATGACAAAGTATCACCTGCTAAAAGATGGATACACCTCTGCATTACTCAGGTATTGATTTGAGGTCTCTCCAACATTGACTGAAATTAGCTCACAGCATTTGACAGAAGTTTAGCTCAAGACACATGATAAACTCAAATGCCTGGGATATTTCAAATACATAAGTTGATATCAGCAGGTGACACTTTATACCACTGTGATTTAAATCCCTCACAAATAGTTTGGCATCAGCAGGAAAGAGAAGTAAGTGGAATTATTAATAGGATATTGAATGAGGAAGCACCTGTTTGTCCAGATGTTTGTTTAAATAGATATGTTTACCCTTCCACTACATAAAACAATTAATGATTGTGTTTACAGTCTTAAACTGAGTATTTTTCAAACTAGAGATATGTCAGCTTTAAATTATGAAGATTCAAAGGGCAGAATTAAGAAAAGAAAGATAATATTAGATAATCTTTATATTTCTTAAAACATCTGTGGTTACAATTCCATTCAACTAAAATCTGTCAGTGAAATAACATTTTCAGGAAAGGCCATCTCCCAAAAAGTCTATCGCTTTTGATGCTATTAATTTACTGTCAACTTCAAGAAATGTTTAATTGGACCAGAATTAAGATCTTAAAAAATTCTGTCCTGACACATACAGTCACTGTGGGTTTGCTGTCCCAGAATACCTTGGCAAGGGGCAAGTGCATTCCAGCAGTGGGATATGGGATGTGTCACATTCCTGCCTGTCTGCAGTTCCTGGGGGAGCTGGGGGTGTGTCCTGCCTCAGGATGTCTGATAGGGGTGTCCTTGATTCCAGCCCCTGTAATGCAACTCTGTGAATACTCGTGAGATCAGCACGAGAGTCTGGGACATTTCCTAGTTGGAATCCAGGCTCATATTCCTCCTCTGGTGAACATTTCTTTATCTACACAGGAAGAGCTGTTCCCAGCAGGAGATCAAGGCAGATACTTTATGTATCTGTGTCTGACCTGCTTGTGTAGGGTTGGGGAAGGGTCAAGGAAGGGGTTGCACCAGTTCTCCCGTGTCAGTGCCCTCATCAGCGTTGCTCTCTGGTCTGATTCTGAAGTGCTTCCCTCATTATTTGTAAGCCATTTGCATTTTAATAACAGGAAAAAGGGAATAACTCTGTTATGAGGGAATTTTCGTGTGTTTACAAGCAAGAGAATTGTAAGTATGATTTATGTAAAGGTGTAGATGAATCTTTCTTAAACTGCAGCATGTGAAGCTCAAGTGTGTAGTACTTTCTCAGTTCCTTTAATCAGACAGAAAAAAATGTGATTCCTTCCTTTGAGAAAACCTGGCAGCAGCCCAGTTTTTCTAGGATAAGGCCAGAAGTAAAACACAGCTGCAATGCTTGTCTGCTACTGTTTATGAGCCAAAAATTTCCCAACTACCCTCAGTTGGGGATTCTGTGCTTTAACCAGGAAGAAGAAGAGACGCAGGTCATACTTATGAAAATAATTTTGGGTTTTTCCTATTCAGATTTACACTTGGAGCCTTTTTAAGAAGAATCTTTATGTGCCAAGCAGATGGGCAGGTTTATAAACCATTTAGAGTCAAGTAATGTAGTAGGACTTGTATTTCTAGAATTAAATCGCTTGAAAATGCCATCTTAAAAAGACTGACACAATTGCATGATTCTTGATGTAAAATGAAAGATTTCTATTATTTCCAATTATTAACTTCCACAGAAATGCTTCGTAATAAAAGAAAATATTAATAATTTCAAAGGAATAATGAAAAGTGGGGGAAGAAGGGCTACTGAGTGAGGACCATTTGCTTTAATCCTTGAGAAATAATGAAATGAAGAGTTTACACCACTTACCATCCCAGTCCTGTCAGAGCTAAACAAAAGGGGGCTGAGAATGATGTGATAATGGCTCGGGATGGGTTGGATTACACCCTCCCTGAGGAAGATGAGCAGTTATCGGTTAGGTGGTGGTATAATTTTGATTGACTGTAGTGTCACGGAGCTCTAAGAACTGTAGTCGAAACCCTTCCTAAGCCTGCGGCGTAAGGAGGCAGCACCAGTGCTGGCACTCGCGCTGAGAACTGGCCTCTTTCTGTAGCTGGTTCCTCTATACCAATTAGGGCGCTTATCATGAAACTATTCTTTTTCATCAATCAAAAAATTCCTTTTTTTGCCACAGAGCATTTTGTTAGAAGAGGGCTAACTCTCCAGGAGCTGGTTGGTTGGTTGGGTTTGGGGTTTTTTTGGTCCCCCTGCTTTCCTTCCCAGCTGCTCTTATAATCGATTTTCTCTCTTGGATTTTTTTTTTTACATGAGATAAATTTGTAATCCTCCCTTTGCAGCATCACTGAATAATAGCATCATGCACACACACAGAGAGCAACCCCTGTCTTACTGAGCTTTTTATTTCTCCAAAAACACTTCTAATGCTTGTGGCCCCTCCTTAGGGGAGAACAGGATGAGCCAAAGTGAAACAGAGGTGCAGTTTGTGTGTGGGGCAGAGATTTACAAAGAATTTTGAAAAAGAAAATTAACCAGTTTGCATTAAACCAATCATCCCTCAGCTGTTGCCCAAAGCCATAAGAGGCAGGGCCACTGCTCTCAGAATCAAGGGTTGATTGATTGAACATGGAACAATTCCCTTGTTTGGCTTTATGCTCTCAGGTGTCCAAAACCTGCAGTGAAAGGGAGAGACTTTGGACCAGTCTCAAACAAAAAACTACGTACTCTGAGGCAAAGTGACTCAAATTGTTTAAGAGTTTTGATATTAATCCTGGCTTGATTGTGGAACACTGTGATGATCTCCCATTATTGTGGATTACTCCATTATGAGGTTACTTTTTGAAACCTTAAAACTTCAGCTTTTACATCAGTCACATTCCATATCCATTTATGCACTGGATTGTCTTTGCTGCATAAGCAATTAGTTGAGAAAATTAAAAATATTCTTGTTAAAGGAAAGAAAAAGGAAAGATGAGTAGTTAAAAGGAATACCATTACAGATGTAGCTTTGCCATTAAACTCTGATTTATTTGCTATTTTGCTACTGAACATGAGATAAAAAGGCACACGAGTAAGAAGTATTTCATGTGAGAGATAAATCTTAATAGGATTACGAGTTTAGCAACAAAAGAAATAAAATTTAACTTCTCAAAGTCCAGAAGAAGTTGTAAAATTACTCCTTTTCCTTGAATTTAAAGGTAGGGCAGGGTGGTAGAAGGGGACTTGTTGAGGATTTTTTTAGTGAATTGCAGTGCAGGTGAAAAAGAATAGGCCTGACTCTTTGGGGATTGAACTTTGAAGCAAGCAACAGAAATAATGTTCTTTTTTCTCTGATCCATAAATTTAAATTACAGTAAAAACAACTGATGCTTGGACAAAGCAGTATTTTCTGATAAAAATTTTGAAAGAGAAGTCTAGGACAACATTTTTCTGTTGAGTTATGAAACAAAAGCTTCTAAAGTTCTGGAGAGAAATAATTTAATGAGAAGTGATTTTTTTTTTTTATTTCAGTTTGGCATTTAAATGCAAACAGTTCTTTTTCAATGAATTTAAAGTTAAAATGTCACTTCGTTTTGGTTTGGCGGTTAAAAAACCCAAAATGACATTTCAAAATGAAATAAAAATATCATTTTGAATCAATGTTAATATGAAAGGTCACTTGGTTTTCATAGCCAAAAAAATCCTTCTGGAACAGATTATTTCATAGTGAAGCAGGAATTACTACTTTTTTTCAGAATGTCTTATAGGAAAATGTAAATTCTTTTATATGTATGAACATCAGCTTTGTTCACACTATTTGAAATATAGTGTGTAATATGTTTTCTGGCTATGCCAAAACTATACCTTGTTTGAATTCTATATCTCTGCTGTCTTAGAAATACTTCTCTCTGCACTTGGAGCTTAGTTAGAAATGTGGCCATGGGGTTCCTACCCAACACTGGCCAGGCTGCCCCACCTTTTGTGCCTCTCAGGTGGTCCTGGGAATGCCCTTCCATCTCTCCTGACTTGGAGATGCCAGAACTCCAAGGAGCTGCACAAGGGTTTGTGTTACCTTGCGTGGCAAAAGGAATCTCCTTTGCTGTCATTTAATGATTGACCTCCCCACGTTGTGGGGACAGATTGGGGTCCCTCTCCTCCTATCTCAATGCTACAGTAAGTTCACAGCTGTTGGACTTTGTGCAGAGCTTCATCCCTCAGCCAGGGAATGTACAAATAGAGGTAAGATTATACTGACTTGTGGAAGAGTTGTTGTTTTTCTCACTTCCTTTCCCAAACGAGGCAGTCTCGTACCTTGATTTGCAGTGTACTCCTGCTTGTACTACAGATATGTTTACCATTTTGCTCAGCTTTTGTGAGCAATTACTGAAGATGCAATTTTGTGCTTAATGAACAGCTGAGCACTGAACCTTTAAAAAAAAAAAAAAAAGCTTCCACTCTCCAAATATTAATTAATCTTTCAAGTTAAAATATCATAACCAAAGCATCCAATTTTAAACACCCTGACTCTAAATGCTTTTCATTGTCAAATGGTCAGATTATCCATTTTCTTTGAGGACTCACGTGCAGCATAGCATAAAGAAGCAAATAAACCCAAGTAGCCTTGCAGGGTTTTCTTATTTGTTTGTTTTTCCTCCTTTACTATCCCCAGTGCCCAGCGGTTTTCCATGTTAAGTTGTTATTAGTCCAGCTGTAGCTGGAGACTGCCCAGCTCTTCCCCTTCCACTGCCATCGAAGGTCTTTGACTGGTGGTGTTTTCCTGTTTGATTTGTTTTCCTGCTGGTTTCACCTCAGACCAGGGCTGGCTGTTGGTCCCTCAAGTTTTTAATCTATCCAAGAGCAGGGATACCTTCAGCACCTCCCTCTCTGGGGTAAAGCAAGTATTAACAGGCAGTAGAGCAGGAAGGAACTTGTAACCTCTGGTGTCTATCTCCAGTTAATTAAAATGGATATTTGGTGGAAATATATCCAGTTTGGGGTTTTGTCAAACTAGTTAATAAAAGAAGATAAACTACTGTAGTTCTTCACAGTTTGCACTTGAAGAGAGAAAAGAAATACTCCAGCTGAGTTTGTAAGTCTTTCGGTTTCTTTAGGAGCTTTTGAGTGCTCTCTATCCTTTCTTGGTTGTCATTGAACTCAAATAGTACGTATACAAAGCCAGTGCTTTAAGCATCAGAAGAAAGAAAAAATAGGTGTGGATAAATGAAACTGGATGATATTTTGCATTTATATGGTGAATTTTGCAGAGAAAGCAGACCCGGAAGCTTTGCCAGTAAACCAGGATGTAAATGCACCATGCAGGAGAATTGAATCTCATTTAGGATAGGCCATAACATTAGAATCAGTTTCAAAAAGAAAAATGCAACCCCATCTGTACAGTGTGTTTCCACAGAGAAACAAATAGACAAAAGAAATCTTGCAGAGTGCCCACCCACCCTGTTGAGAGGAACAGCAGCTTGTGCTCCTCTCTGCTGCCAGCTGTGATGGATCTATCCAGCAGAGAGGGGAAATCCCTGCTCTGAAATGCCTAGCAGGGAGAGGCAGGAGCTCACAAAGTGGCTGTGCTACAGCAAGGGGAGCCTCCAGGTCAGGAAGAAGTGTGCAGGTTTTCGTTGGTACAGAAAATGTAGCTGGTTTGGGTACTGCGGCTGTTGGCAAGTGGACCCTTTAAGAAATACTGACTCTCCTCTTGCGATGCAGCTTGCATTAGTGTCTCCAGAGAATGAGAAATGGTTTTTCAATTTTAGTCCGTTGAAGGCAATGCTATTAGTGATGTCAGCAGCGGGAAAATACTGCGAAGGATGTGATTATGGCATGTAGTAATTCTTCACTGACACTGATGTACCTGTTTTGCAAAGCTAGAAACACTCAGTGGGCCAACAGAGTTGCACACTATCTTGTTTTCCATTTGTTTTCTTTTCAGCCTTAGATGCAAAAGTACAACTCAGTGGGAGGTTTTTTTTTTTTACTTTGCTGAAAATACCAAGAGAGTAATGTGGGGTCTCATGCCCTTGTGGAGGGATGTTTAGTTTATTTCCAACTGGTTTATTCTGGCAGTCAGTCTTTTATAATCAGGAGAAATGAAAAACATACTAACAGTAGTTCAGAGCTGCATAGTGACAGCAATACACTGAACGTGGTATCCACAGGTTTCCAGCTAGGTACAATGAAGTAAATGTCATCCCCTCTCCCTATAATTTTCCTATTAAAAATGAAAATACACCATAAGATTCAACCAGGCAGGGAGAGATATTAGTAAGATCTTTGAGTTTCTCTGAGCACTTCAAGCCATAAATAAATAAATAAAATTCATTCAACTTGTCAACCTCTGGGCAAAACTGCCTTCTGTTGTTGCAGCCCTGTAGGTAGAATTACTAAAAAGTGTTAGTAGAAATACAGAAGTGAAAATACTTTAGTATTTGTTTTTCTTTTCTTGCCCTTCTTTTGATGCTTAAATTTTGCATTCATTGCATGGCTGTGTTTGAAGAAGCCAGAGGCTGGGATATTGATAAAATGTTGATATGCTGTGTGTGTATGTGTGTATATATATATATGACATATATTTGTACATATGCTTTTGCTAGGGGACCTGTATGTGCTAAACTGTGCTCAAGTAGGGAAAGCCCTTTTTCCTATTCCCTTTTTTTGTTTCTTGATGCCTTCTTGAAACAGGGTAGAAGTACAAAAATGTGTCTTGAAGATATTAAATTTATAAGCAAGATAGTGTAATTTTTTTTTATATTTTATTGGCTATTACATTACGCTGTAGTAGATTCTCTCAGTGCTATCTAATCTTAGAACTGTACCATGCAGTGATACCTCTATGAATTATTAATTCCTAAAAGGGTCATATCAGAGAACACTTTCAATGGGATGGTTTGAAATGAAAGTGCAGCACTGGGCAGAAAAGTGACTGCTTAAATGGGAGAAAAACTCTTAGCTGGCATAAAGACTATATTGTACTGTGCTATATTTGCCTTTTTCAGGAGTTGTATGTGTGCATGTTCTGCCCTCAAAGGCTTGGGGTTTTTTACTTTTTCCTTTCTTTCCTTTTTTGTTCTTTTAACTTCTCTGTGTTGCAGGATCTGAGTGTGCTTTCTATTCCAGTCTGTATTGTCAGCTGAATTCTAATCAAAAAGTAATAGCAAAGTCAAAACTAGGAAGATAGATAATACTTTCTTGGTAGTACTTGAGACTAATAATATCCTGAATACCAATATTTTTATTATGAGAAAAATTAAAATATTGTTAGGAAATCATCTATAATTACATACAGTCGCTAGTCTATCCACTGGAACTGAGAAGCAGGGGGACTGCTGCCTTGTAGAAAGGATCAACAGCATTTTTTTTCAAATGACCAGCAAGAAAGGGATGTGCCATCAAACTTGCTTTGCTGCTGGTGTGTGCTGGAGAACGTGGTGTTGGCACTGGCAGTCTGGGGCTGGCCATGCCCTCAAGCCAGGCACTGACATTTCAGGAGCTTACCCCAGCAGGTCCAGGTACCTCGGTAACTGCACTGAAATGGCTGGGAAGTGCTCACACAGGCAGTGCTCCAGCTCTGGGGAAGGAGCTGGACTGACACTCCCCTGCAGAGATTAATTTGCATCTTTAACTGGTGAGGCTGTTTCTGAAGTGAACATCTGACCACAGCTGCAGATTTACGACGCCGCGTTCTGTGATGTGTTTAATGCACTGACTGCAGTCAGGTGAAACATTCACCTGTGGCTTCCTCTTGGTTGTTTACACAGCCTATGAGAGTCTTCTGGAGGGATTCTTTGGACCTGTTATGTCTTTGTTAGCTACAATTATTTCAAGATTTTTACTTTATTGTTAAGGAGAGATTCTATAATAAATAAAAGTATATTTCATTTGATGTCTTAGTGTAATATGTGAATTTAGGCCCATGGTGCAGATACTGTAAAGCAAATTCAAAAATGTCCTACGTTTCAGTGGCTTGGCTCGAATCTTGGTAGACAGAAATGAGGGTCTGCTGTGTGATGCATGTCTGTGTATTTGTAGTATATGGCCATATATTAGTAGGAGGTGTCATGCATGTCTTTCAACATGAAATAGTGCTATGGGATACAATTATATTTGTTAAGCGTGTTTTTCTTGTTGCCTGTTTCTCTTTGAGGACCTGATAGGTTCTGCCTGTTTATCATACTGCTGGTTCTTCATAGCAAGGCAGAAGCTCTATGCTCAGCTTCACTGCTTTATGAGGGGAGGAGCATTTCTCTGGTTTCACCTACCTTTCAGTCCTGGAGGATCAGGTGAGAGGCCTTCCTGTGGGCAAATATGCCAAATAACAACCTAATCCTTTTTGTAGCTGCACTATCAGTATTTCTGATGCACTGTTCCCACAGCTAACTCAATTTTCTTGCTGCTAAAAACTGTATCGGAGTCAGTGAGAACTTTGCTGGGATGGGAAGCAGAGAACAGTCCCCACAGCTGCACAACCCAGCAGGTGTTGCTGTAAAGTGCAAGGATTGCTCCGAACTTGGCCAGCTTTGTGCCTCACGGATGCAGACAGAACCCTGGGACCCCTCAGCTTCTCCTGGAAACTCCCCCCAGCAATTCAAGTTTTGCACTTCAGAAATGCTCACCTCTTCAATTGTTGTTCAGGCAAAGTTAAGCACTTAACCATCATCCTAGGGTTTGTTCATTAATGAATTTACTTACGTATTTTGCTGGGTTTTTTTCCCTTTCCAGTGTGTGAAAACCTAGGAAGTTCCCCCTGAAGTTATAAAGCCAACAGAGCAGGGGACTATTGAACACATCTATATCTAGCAAAGAGACTGCTGCTACATTAAGTTCTGAGTTACGTGCTAACACAAAGGGATTGTTGGGTTCCTGTAAGTTTTTGCTAATGAATATCTGTTATTGTTGGGGAAAAACAGTTTGTATGAACTCTGTTCACCCACCTTATTTTTAAGACTTCTAAGTAAATTTATGCCTGCTCTGAAAGTTACACCTTGCAAAGGAAAACCTCTGAATGTGACATAAGAGACAGTGGCTGCAAAGCCACTTGAGGTGTTTGTCCTACATGCAGATTGGCTGCACTCTGTGTAGATAAGCAGGATATTTTAGTCATAAGCAGATGGAACATGAGTGACATTTCTGGTCACCTCTACAGACTAATATTTGACACTGCAAACAGAAGTGGGTTAGAACTTTGTTGATGTAAATACACAAATAGATCTGCAGCTTCTCACATTGATCTGCAACTATAACAAGCAGATGTTTTTGGCCTAATGTTTGCTTGTGAAGATTATTACCACAGGTTTAAGTTATACATTTATGCTGGCAGAAGTAATAAACATGATTAAAAGACATCCTTCAGTGAGTCTTATCCCTACCCAGTGAGTTCATGTTGAAACTTTATTGACAACTTGACCTTGAAAATCAAAGATAATGGTCCTTTCAGACACTTCATTTATCTATCACTTTATTAGCTGAGAGAATCTGGCATGGAAACATTAACTAGACATAATTAATTTGCATGGATGACATCAATCAACCTCTGTTTAACTAATATAATATAATCAAGTGGTGTAATTTGTTTCCAAAAATGATAAAAGATGTAGTATTCCATGCCCAAAGACAAAAGGAAGAAAAAAACTGGGGTGGGGGGCATGTGTTCTGGGGAGGAAAGAATGTTTTTAGCAATTTCATTATTGCAAAAATGCTATTCTCATTACATCTCCTTTCTATCCACTAGTATAAATTCCCCTCTCTTTCCACGTGGGGAATGTGCAGTGTGTATCCACTCTGCAAATAAAAGAACAGCTGTGCCATTGACTACATGGTGGATAAAAGCATGGAGGGAGCAGGAGGGCAAGCAAATGTGGCTTCAAGTAATACAAAATTTAAACAGTACAGGCTGAGTAGAGGTCTGTGATAACATACACCAAGTTCTTTTGGAGAAGCTTTTTTTCCTTGCTGTAGGGTTAGAAGAGGGGGGCAGCCAATGATAATATGAATATCTTATTGCTGTAGTTGTGTTAGTTGTTCCTTAAAGGGTCAAAATACTGTAAATAGAAGATACTCTGAAGTGCACCTATAATTGTCTAAATGTCTTGCATAGTGATGAAAGACATCAGGTATCTTTTGAAATGATCTTTAGATAGAGATTATCATGTTATAGGGTTATTCACAAAGCTGTTTTTTCTGTGTTGCTTTCTTTGCCTGAGAAGATCTTGATTAGAAACTCAAGGCAGAGGATGGAGTAATTCAAAAGGTTGGGTTCCTTCTGTAGAGAAATTATTGATAATATTGAGATTAAAAAGGTATTTTAAAAATTACTCCATGCTCATGGTTGAAGTAATTTTTTTTTCTGTGAAAAGTACTTCTCTGTAAGTCAGAGTAAATACAGAAAGTCATTAATTCTCCCTAGTTCAGAGATAAAAATGTGACAAAGCAAGTCAGCACAAAACAACAACCAAACAGAGGCAGGAAAAGCCATGACACAAGTTCTTTGTCAACAAATACCAAATGTAGAAACAACACCAGCTTTTACATCTCCTTTATGATATTTTTCTTGGAAATACACATTTGTATGAAAGAAAATCATCTCAGTAACACAGATAATAAGCAGACATTTTGATAGAGGCAAAAAAAATTACTTACTAGGTTAAATAGTTTAGATTCAACTGTTCTTGTTTTTTGCAATTCTAAAGCTTGTTTTAAAATTTCTTTTGGAAACACATTGTCAAATATTAGAATCTTTTTTCTTTCTAGAAAGAAACAGTACAGCAATATGAATCTTAGAGTAGCTGAAGGGAATGGATCATAGTGGCTCTGTGATCCTGCTCTCGCTGGTGTGTATTTCATAGCTCCCCATGGATTGAGACAAGTGATATTAGAGCTCTCCTACTTCTTCTGTGCAATTACATTATCAGTGATCATATTTAGTTCTCTGGCTTGCTTGCTTTGGTCTCCCCTCTCTCATTCTGTTCTTATCCAGCTCTTCTTTTTTTACTTTCCATGTATCAATGTCCTTATTCGTGATGTGTTGCAGTGGCTCCTTGTCAGGTCCTCGTGGTTTTGTGTGCTGGCTGATTTAGACAGCAGGCTGCTCATATAAGCAGGTGAACTGCACATTTCTCTGTTGAGGGTTCTGCATCTAAAACACTGAGTTTGAGGCCGGGGGCTGTTGAGGTTAGTAGAAGTCTGAATCTAACATCTTTCTTCTAATAATTGCTTTGATTTAGAGAGAGGTCATTTGTTTATATGGTTGACCTCCCTCTTTTTTTCTATATATACTTTATTTTCACAACTTCAGTAGCAACAAGCTTTCATCCATATGCTTGTGATCATATGCTTGGAGCATGTGATGATTCTGTCACCCTTTGGGGAAAGGAATAAAACAAGGAGTTAATGTATCACTGTGACTAACTAAGCTGTGGAGTTCTTCTGCAGAGCAGGTTGAAGTCTTTGTGTTCCAATATTCATAACCCTCAGCTTGGTAAATTTGAAGTTATACCATCACTTATCCATTACAGTAGCAAGGAAACTGTTTACTAATTTGCTGCAGAGAAACAAAAGGAGGAAGCATAACCTCCAGCTGATATAATAAATGAATCATTTATACAGGGCACTATAAACACTTAGCTGTTTCCATTCCTGTTTCTTTTACTGAATTATTTTCCCTAATTTTCTGTCTATTTCTGAATGCTGTTCATATTAAAGGGAAAAAGGTCTCTATCTCCCAACTTTATTTCCTCATTGTTATTCATTGGTCCAAAGAAGCAGAGATGGGCATCTGAGTTTATTTAATCAGTAGCTCTCTGCAAGGGAGGCTTAGGAATCATCTCTGTGTATCAGAACTGATATGTAGCAGTGCCCGTCAGAAGAGATTAGTAGGTCCATGTCGAGGTGGAAGCAGCAGGGTAGAATGAAATCTGAAACTGGGTTAAGTAATTGGGTTCTTGTTCAATAAAAGTGCTTGTTTGTGTGTTGTAATGAAAGATCTTTGGTGCAATGGATGTCAGAATCCAAATATCCTTCGGATTTTCTGATGGATAAAGCGATAAGGGTGAAAGGGATTTAATTTAGGACTGTTGAAAAACTTTAAAGAGATTAGAGAAATTTGTAAATGTACTCTCTCTCTCTTATCATGGTTGCTTTTGTGACTTACCAGAAGCAGACTGGGTGAGGAGAGGGACCCAAGGTCAGGGTTCTTGTTTGGGGTAGGGCTGCTCTGGGGATGATGCTTCTTTTAATTTCCCATTTGAGGTGCAAGTGTAGAAAGGATAATGAAGAAATTTTTGGCTTTGTTTGTTGTTGTGTTATTGTAGGATAACTCTAAAATACATTTTTTTTTCCAAATTCATGGTCTGTAGTGCTAGCAATTTTTATTTAAACACTTATTTTTTCATTTCTTCTTTTCTTCATTTGAAGCAAAGATCTGTAGTAAGTGTAGATCTGTAATAACTCCACTGATTATGTTTCTTAAAGCTAATATCCATTCTTTTTGTGATATTTTATGTAGGTGTGGTATCTTTCTCTGACTGCTAAATTGTATTCCTGTGAAACTTTAAATTCTCCAGATTCATTACATGTGTTTATATAGAACAAAATAACAAACATGTAAGAATGGAATGCTGAGGAAACAGATAATGAAACCTTGCCTGCCTTCGAGACATTACTTGTGATGTTATCTCTCTGAATCTTTTTTCTGTCTGAACAGAACTACAGTATCTAGCTTGGACCTAAGTTTCTTCTGTAGCATGATTGTCTATAAGAGATAAGTATCCCATTGCCAAATCAGCTTTGGAAAAGGTATCAAACTTCTAGGAAATAGATGGGTGATTACTTTTTCTTCCCCGAAGTTGACTTGATGTACTTATCTAGCCACAGATTCAGAAGAGTTAAAGGGTAGACTAAGACCAAAGGTCTCTAGAATTAAAATGTTCAGTTTTTTGAAGCACCAGTTCTTGGAAGACTCTCCAGTTTGACACGTGTGCACACATTTGAGGAGAAAAAGCCACATACTTCAAGGAATGTAAGTGTGAAGCACTTGCCTTGACTTGTTTATGCTAATGCTTATTTCATAGTGTTGTTAACCTCAGGCATTCTGATATTGCTCACACTTCTTGTCTATGGCATCCTCTTTTCTTCCCTTTGTTCCTTTAGATTACAGGATGCATTAGGGACACTTTGTTTTCGTGGATTTCTCTGCAATTCCAAAGGGTAGAATCTAGAAATAAATAGAAATCTTTCATGCTTATTTGTTCTGAAGATTCCTATAGCAAACACTTCCAGAATTGTATTATAAAAATAATCAGACATGGAATGGTTGCAAGAATGCTCTTTAGGTATTTTTAATGATGATAAGATTTTACTTTTAGTTAGGGAAAAAAAAAAAACCACCACAAAAAACTGTTCCTTTCAATCTGGTACTGGAGAATACTCTGCAAAAGTTGGCATACCCTCCCCGTGTTGTGATTATCATATTCTGTCCATGCACTTGTCCACACGGTCATTGTAGTGGGATAGTCAGGGATTTAATAAAATGTAGGGGTAGATAAGTTCTTAAATATTTACAATTTCTGCAGAGAAGAACATCTTCTGAACAAGTCTTTAAATCTGGCATCTTGCTTTTTCTGAATCGAGCTTTGTCGAGGGTTCTTTGTATTTTGTTTTCTGAGTGAGTCTAATCGAGTAGCCAGAAGAAACAGTCTCAAAGTCAGAAACTTTTCTTTGGCTTGTGAGGTCAAGGATGGCTGCAGAGCTCATTAATTTCCACTGATACTGAAACCAAGTGCTTCACTTTAATAACTGTATAACTGTTGCCTTTGCCTGCATGTGTAAAAGGAGATTTTCAATATTTATTTCCCCTCTACCAACATTCAAACTCTACTTCTCAGCTGACAAGGTTAAGTCAGATGATCAGATTGGCTCTGCTTATCTCCATCTTAGAGATGCAGGAGCCAATGTAATTAATGTCCCTGTCATAGAGGAGGGAACTCCTCTGCCCCCCAGCTCATGCCAAGGCTATTTTGTCCCAGCCTGGCAGTCAGGTGTGGAAATGAGCCTTTCCTGGTGGTAACTGATACCACAGGAAAAGCCCTGCCCTTGCAGCCGTGTACCTGGTTGAATGGTGTTCATTTTGTCCCTTGGGAGTGGGCAGAAAAGGAAAAGAGATGTCGTCAGCAACAGTCTGATTAGTGGAGTAAAGGGATTCCTGACCCCAAAGGAGGGAAAAGTGTTTCATGCACTTTGATTGGTATCTTGTATCTGTGTGCTTAAACCTTAACCCTGTTTTTAGCTTGTACCCTCCAAAGTCCATTCACTGCTTCTGTTGGCAGGGGACACCAGGAGTCCACTCAGATGAGGAATGCTTTTCTTGCAGCCCTCTGGAGTGTCCTTTTCCCTTGTTTTGACAGTGACTCCTGGCAGCCTGTAGCAGAAGCTTGTGTGCTTGATAAATGGTGGCTCCCACAACAGCATTTGCATTAATATTATACTGACTTTTTAGCGGGCTGGGTGTATCAGGTGCTGCTAATATGTATGACTAGTATAGCTTTTCCAAGCGATGCTGCTACTTATCTCTGCTTTCCTCAATTAATCCAAACAATTAAAATTAAACGCTTTTAGAAAAAGCGGAGCTGAGTTTGGCATCCAGGCTTGTATTTTTCAAAGAGAGTGGTTAATCGCTGATCAAAATATTTTCAGGTAGGAAAGTGTACTTATTGCCTCTTTTGTGCATTTTTATACATTTAGGATAAGATTGTTTCATGAAGAGAATTATTCCTCTCTTTCATTAGCAGCATATTTTCTAAGGTTTTGTTCACTTGAACGTTACAAAATTACTTGATAAATAACTGGAACTTTTTTTGGGTCAGCTAGTGCAGAAAAAGAAATGCATTTCTCAGTACTCTGCTTCCAGAGATAAAGAAAGTTTATTACTGCAAAAATTGCTTATGTTTATTTTGCTTGTAAAAACAAAACAAAACCAACCTGCTTCAATTTCATGAAAAATCAGCTTTGAGGAGGAAGTGTAGTTTGTGGTGAAAATAGGATGATTTGCCCTACATCAATTTCTATGGTCGTATGTCTGTGACACTTCTACAGTGATGAAAACCCACCCAAACCAGCTATCAATATGCCACCTCAATAATATTTTTTTGAAGGATTTAACCTACATTTGAGTTTACTGTCAAAATATGACCCAAGGTAAATTCAGAAGAGTTTCCTTTTTTGAGCTAAAGATTTCACAGGTAGTCAGTACCAGTCTGACATCCCCACTCAGTCCAGGGACTGCAATCCCACTCACATGAAGAGAAGCACTTCTGGTTGTGTCACTGTGTCCTCTTCCCATCCCATGGGAGTGGCACTTAGTGTTTCAAGTGCTGTCACTCACCTCATTGTGGAAAAGGAAAGTCAATACTTGTGATCAAAGACGTGGGCCTGCTTTGTTCCGTGGAATGAAATTGTTAATGCAGCAAACTCTGTTATAAAGTGGATTTTTTTTAACTTACCAGAATATATAGCCTATATTAAAAGCAGACAAAGTGTTTCTAAGCTGGCCAGCCCGGTACATTATTATTTCTAATGATACAGTGCCAAAAGGGTAAAGCAGCTTTTGCACACCTAATGAGAGGGGGTTTGTCTCTTAAACTGACATTATTGAACACCTTCACAAGGCTGGTGCTGATTTAAACCAGCTTATGTTCTCAACCACTGTATTCAGCCTGTGGTGGTTAATCCACAGACTATGAATGAGCTGTCTTTGCAATGAAAGAGATGCTAAGAAAGATTTCTGAGTACCAGGAAAAAAAGTAAACTTTAAAGTAATTGATGTAGAACTCAATATTTATCCTGTGCAAGATTCAGTGCCAACTATTTGAAAAATATGAATAGGGAAATAGCATGGAAAATAGTGCCTTTTAATACCTGTTCTGCACAACTATGTAAAGCTTTCTTTGCTCCTGCTCACTGCAAATTCCTACAGTATTTTACTCCTTCTAACTGCTGTTTCATCCGTGGGATAAGTTATTTTCAGCTTTCTCAGCTTCAATCTCAAATGCTATTAATATGATCAGCTAAGCAATGACTCTAAATTCTGTCCTTTACTGGTGAAAATATGAATGCTTCAGATAGCTATAAATAATGGCCCTTCCTGGGAAGGAAAGGGAAGGAAATATTCCCCACAAAGTGAACAAGTAGATGAGAAATCACTTCCCTTCCCTTCCTCTGCACTCGTTGAAAAAAAGGAAATCTTGTTTTAATAACTAAGTTTCATACAGACAAGGAGAGTCACCTGCAATAGCTCTCCAGGTACCATAAATCATTTGTCAGAGATGTAGGTAACAGACGTTTGATTAGTCATAATTACAGAAGATCTGTTAACAAAATGGTGGGTGAAAATAAAATCTGGAGTATTAACATACAACTAGAAGTAGAGCTACCTTTTTTTTTTTTTTTTTTAAGAAATAGCACTGTAAAAAATATTTTTCATGACATATTTATCAATACTTTTATTTAGGGAGAAATAGTTTTGTGAACTTAAATGGTTAGTTCTCTATAAGTTGAGTTTCAACATACAGCCTTAATGGAAATAATTAAATAATGGTTTAGTATTATAAGAAGCTCTTGTTGAAGAAATAGAGGAGCTGATGACAACATTATCTTAACTCTGTCATCCCACAGTGCTTAGCAGTCTAAAAAAACCAAAAAGCCTTAAACTCTTCTGTTATGGTTATTATTAGCAGTGACCATCCAACTGGGTGCCTGCACTGCAGAACGAGCTGTGCCAGTGGAGCTGACCGAGCCCTTTCTGCCCCTGAGCACCTTTCTGGCAGAGCTGCTCTTTCAGGCATATCCTGACAGGCTCTGTTTGAGAAACCCCTGGAAACAGAGAACTGTGGAGATGGTATCTAGAGCATACAGGGAAGCATTATTGTCTGTCATTACGTGACCGTGTCTTTTTGGTTTTGGATACTGTTTTTCAAAGCAGTAGAAAGCCCAGTTTAGAGGAATTTGAAAGAAAATGGAGGAATCGCCTTGTGTGCTGATCCCAGCAGCTGGTAGTGTGGGTTTGGGCTGTGATCTGATGGTGATTCCAGAGATACCTTTCTGTCAGGTGCTGGTGCCGGGTCTGGAGCACGACAGTGATCCCCAGCACTGCACTTGTGACCATATTTCAGTCCACAACGTTTCTGCAGGTGCACTGACTTTGCTGAAACTCGTGGGTGCTGCTGTTCATGATTTCATAGACCTGACAGACAAGAAGGGGTGGGCTGGCAGGTCGTAATGCACAACTGGCACTTGTTTCAGGGCCTTTTGCGAGTTGTGGTTTGCCCCGACACACACTGTCAGACCAGGGCTGCTGTGGAGGAAAGCACATCAGCGGGGCTTCTATGCCAATGTATTTAAGGGTGATTAAGATTGGATCATAAAAAGCAATGAAGATAAAATAAATGTCTTCAGGAAATGTTGCAAGTTGCTGCTTATGTGCCACCATTACAAAAGCTGATGGCATATCAGTTCAAGCCTTTAAAATTCTGCTAATCCAAACCTTGTCTGTTCTTTTCTCTCCCCTTTTTCTTCATTATACTGCTCAATCATCCAAGCCATAGTCTTTCTTGCTCTGGAAATTTCAAATAAAATGAAAAGAGAAATAAAACTGTAATCAGGACAAGTTTGACGGAAAAAAAAGAAAGGGAAATTCAAACTAGGGAAGAGAGAACAGGGTATCATACAAGTACTCAAATCAAAGAAACAGTGAATCAAGAGATGCTTGTCTGAATACATGACACAGGAATTTTTGTGATGTGTAATTTCCACAAAGGCACAATTTATATAATGTAATAGCTGAGAGCATGCAGTTGTGTGCTATCAGATGAATAATTGGGATTCCACAAATCATGTGTCAGGAGCTCTGGATGGCAGCTAGGAAGAAAACAGAAGATAGATGAATAGCCTGGTAAAGAGAGAATTTTATTTATAAGCAGCATATGAAACAGTTTTGACTGCATTTTTTTCACTACAAATTGGTGTCTGAAAACTTTCTTTTAAGGTTTTTCTCTGTAGGAGAAAAACTTATGAGCAGGAGGAAGCTGTAGTTGAAGGGAGTTAAAAGATACTTCTCGTTTAATCTGGGTAAAAATCAGAGCACAGGGAAATGTTTGTCCATGTCTTAAATTTTTTGAATGCTTTAACAGAGCACATCTCTAAGTTTCTTTAAGCTAATGATGAAGCAATTGGTGTGATTATCAGTGCACTGGAGGAAGCTGGTTTATGTTGCCTGTTTAGTTGGTTCAGGAAGGCAGCTGCCCTGGATTGTATAACAACTTGGGAAAATAAAACTATGTTATGCTGAAAAAATCACTTCTCATTTAGATATGGCTTGAGTGAGCCATGATATGACATGGGACTTTATAAGCTTCACAACACCCCTAATACTGAATAAAAAGTGTAGTAAAAAGGCTCTGTCCCAGCTGAAATCTCAGTAAGGCTGAGCCATGAGGCATAATATCTTTGCCTTTGCAAGTTTTGAAATGTGCAGAGCCTCTCCCTGGTGACTCTGGCTGTCACACAGGCGGGGAGGGCCCTTTCTGCAGCTGGATGTTCTTCAAGCAAAGCATGGGCAAACTCCCATTCCTTTGGCAGGAATGCAAATATCAGCTGAATCTGTGGGTAATTTATTTTGAAGAGAGGAAATTCCAATCTGAACTTCGGGTCTCAGATTTATTGCTGATTTTTTTGGTTTGTTTTGGTTTTGGGGTTTTTTGTTTGTTTGTTTGTTGTTGGGGGGAGAAATAAGGGAAGGGGAGAGAAGAAAGTGTTTCTTAGAGGACCATTGACCCTGGGATGAGCTCAGTTGGTCAGAGCACGATGCAAATAACACCAAGATGGTGGGTTTGATCCCTGTATGGGTTATTTACTAAAGAGTTGAACTTGGTGATCCTTGTGTGTCCCTTCTAACTGAGAATATTCTGTGATCTGTTTCCTCCCTCTTTTTCTGGAGCTTTAAAGGTAGAGAGTGTAGAGAACACTAGAGCAATGACTTTTTTTTTTTAACTTGTTTGACTCATAATTTTCTACAGTCCTCTTTAACTAGTTATTCTGATTACTATTAAATGACTTTGCTTGACTTCACTAAATCATGTGAATGGAACACCAATAGTGACTTTCATGGTCAGAGTCGTGTGTGAAGGTGAGTGGAAACCTGCAGTACAGAAGAAAACCGAGTTACCCTCAGTTCTGGTTTGTTAGCTTTCCTCATTTTTAGAGAGAAAAGGGGAGGAGGAGATGAGACTGCAGGAGCAATAGGTATGATATAAGGTCCAAGAAAGCATAGTGATTTGGAAAGTCTGAGTGACATTGACCCAAATATAATCTTGCCAGTAGCTTTCTTGATAGGGGAAAAAAAAAAAATTGATTTTTCCCCCCTAAGCTGCTGCTGTATGATTTCTTAACTCTTGAGGTTTTGCTTTTGCTGTATTGATCTCTACTGATGCCTATCTCTTGGAGTCTGCATGAAGTCCATCCCAAAGAGTTATCTGGCCAACCCTCGAGCCCACCCTGTGCTGCCTCCAGTTGACCTCAGTTAACCCTTCTGGCTTCGTCAAACACCAGGTCCTGGTAGGAGAAGTCATCCCTTCCCCTGGAAATGGGATCACAACTGTTGTGAACAAGACTTTGCTGTCCATGGAAACCTTTGCTTAGGAAGGCATTCTTGTAGCCCAAATAGTTGAGGCACTTTGGATCCAGGTTGGGACTCCTGTGCAAATATGAGGACTCAGTCCCAGGTTTAGTCAAGGAATGTTTTCTTTTGGCTTTTCATTTTCAGAATGCAGAGGTGCAGATTCTGATCTCATGGCACTGTAAATCAGGAATAGCTCTTCAGACCATAATGCACCAATATCAGAATAAAACCAGTATAAAAATGATCAAAGTCTATTCCTCAAAGTGCTAATTTTATAAGGTGAAATCCATATCTTTTGACAGTTTTAAGACAAAAACATATTAACTGATTTATTTAGCATTTCTTTAAGGTCAGAATGTTTTTTTTAACATTTTTACTTGGAATGAGGGTTATAGGTCCCAATTAATAATAAAAGTAGAAGGTAATTGGAGCAGACTATTTATATATGCATATATATATGTATAAAATATTTATGGTATTACATGTATTAGTATGTAAAATTTGGGGGCAGAGGAGCAAGAGAGACCAAAGTATTATTCCTTTTATTATGGTGTATCTGAAATAAGCAGTGTCTGACTCTGCAGCTTGTTAATGTCATCTGACATTCTGTAGTAGATATGAAAAATCAATGGCAGAAGCAGAACTGTGTAAATACATATAAGACAGAATAAACAACCAGCAAAAACATATTTCACAGAGAGCTCATGCCATAGTGTTTTGTAAAAGGCATGGCTGGACCCTGAGATCCAAGGAGGTGCAATTGCACAATGATAAAATTCTTAGTACTGGCCCATTCAATCATTCTCCAAGGTATAAGTATTGTCTGTGACCTAAAATCTGTTCCCTGCCTCCACAGCAGGACAGAAAGAAATTGGTACCTTTGCATTAAGTAAAGGAAATGACCTTAAACTCTTTGTTTATGGCCTTTGCTGAGATAAATCAGAATTCAGGGAGAAAAAACAAACAAAAAAAAGTATTTTAAGGTTGGATTTTCAAAACACAATAATAAATTTGAGAGGTGTTTTCCGAAGTCTAAACTTCATCAGAATTGTCGACTTTGCTACAACTTCCTCTATCCCTATTATTCATATAACAAAGAATTGCTCGGAAACACTTTCTGTGCCCTTAGTCAAGCCTCAGTCCTTCTATGAGAATTCATGGGAATTAATGTAGATCCTCTCTCAAATCTTTCTCAAGAGGGTACATTTGTGCCTTGATGCTCACAGTGTGTGAAACAAGTGCAGGATTTGGATTAATATTTCGGAACTCTGAAAGACACTTGTTGTTTTTCACTATGAAAGCTCTGTGGATGCTGTTTATCTGTACTGTGACTGCAGAGATCTGTGTGAGTGGAAGCTGAAATGAGTTTACTGAACTGGATGGAGAAAGGGGCCTTCTGAGGGTATATTTAGTTCCTGGCCTTCTATGGAATAAGAAGAGACACACATTAATCAGTGCATCAATCACTGCTATATGCACACAGGACAATATATTATTCATAACTCTGGCCTGAAGATAACAAAGCTGATCTCAGTTTCCATAGAGCTGAGCCTTCATAATGTCTTCTCATCATGTACAAATGACATTTGATTAGCACTCACAGATAGAATCATCTTTATGTAAACTTTATGCTGCAGTAGGAAACTGCTCAGTTGCCCCTCTTTGAGATAAGGCTAAAAATACATTTCTTTCAAGAGGCTGGACTTTTAATGTGAGAAATGAAAAGCAGGTTTAGATTTTTCACACTAAGTGCAAATGCTGTTTGATGCTCTCAGACAGACTTCATGGTACCCTTCCTGCCAAAGATAACATTACTGAGTGTGCCTCTACAGCTTTAAAATGATTTGGGACAAATTATCTTCTGCTGGGGCACTCAGCTGACTACTGTGAAGTTGGACCAGTAGAACTGGGCTAATTTTGTTGATTCCACAGCTTCCTCTGCTTCCAAACAACGCCTGTGCTCAAAATGCAGCAAGTTACCAGCACAACTGCTGTTATTTTGAATTGTGTGACGTGCATGGTTTATTTTAGTTTCTTTAAGAAGTTGTTAAAAAATTCTTTATATGCAAGAGATGCAAGTGGACAGAGAATTAAAAAATAAGCATTGCTTGTGTATAAAATCTAAATGTGAGCTTTTAGAGAGCTGATTTCATTAAGCATTTGTAATGCTGAAGATGATGAGTTGCATGCATTCCATAGTCGACTGCTAAATGCATGATGAAGCATTATCACTCCCCTTAGGATTCAGAGAATTAGCTTGAATGATTCTGCATTATTCCAGTTTTAAAAAATGCGTCACCTGGAGTCATTAAATTCCACTGTAGCTTAGTCTGAATGAACTCCTGCTTGAAAGTGTTAATAACTACTGCTCTATCGAAACAGTGTTAGAAAAAGAACTTAGGAAAACACTATAGCAAATATAAATTAAAATGGGGTTTTATGATAGTGTCAAACTGCATCAAGGTGGTTTTTTTTTTTTATTGTTTGCTTTCAAATTTTTAATTTAGAAATGACCTTTCAACAAATGAGCACATGGCAGTGAAAAATGATGTCACAGGAGCACATTCCCTTTTCCCGTGCTAGCTGGACTACATATATAGAGTACAAGCAAAGTGTAAAATCAATAAAGGAAGTTGATTGTTTTGTAATATCCCTCCATTTCCCCAGCAAGTCATAATGACTTGGTCTGCCTTTTGCAGTACAGAGTGCAGTCCTGCTGTTAGAAGTAAGAAAAGGTGTTTACACAATACTTTTCAAATGTGTCGATGGAAAAAATTGACCACTTGAAGGTCATTAGATTTTCTGTTTGTTTTGTTTTACTGGTGTTTACAAAGTCAGGAGTGAAAATAAACTTCTTAAGCTGCTTACATAACAGGGATATTAAAAAAAAAAAATCTGCAGGAAAAATTTTACCTAAAATATTTGACAAATCTTAACCACTCACATAAATAAAACGAAAGGATCAACTCTAAAACAGTTGTGTGGGTAGAGCTCTCTTTTATGATGTACCAAGCTGAATTTAAGGATATAAGTCTGTTATCTGGTAAAAAGTTCTTTGCAGACTTGCATGTATTAGGAGCATTGAGCTTGGTGTGGGTATAGGTACACTGTATGTATGAATCTGAGAGCTCATTTATTACCTTCTGTTTACATCCTAAGGTGTAAACTTTGGTGTCTCAGTGGAGGAGCTTCTGTACTGGGGTCTTTACGGTCAGCCTGCCAGAGAAACTGGAGGAAGACTGATCCTGCTCTGGGAATGATGAACTTAGTTGGCATCTTCTGACTGCTTGTTGCATAAGCACTTGAGGAAATAGGCTGGTGAAAAGCAATGGGAATGTATAGGAAAAAAAAAGAGCTTAAAGCTTTTTAGCTTTCTGCTTGATGGAGGGAAACTTTTAGCAAGTCACAGTCCCTATTGAGGAATATTGCTACTGTGTGTGAGTTCCCTTGGGTATGTCCTAACCATGGCTCTGCTCGGTGTTTTCATACATGGCCTGCAGAATGAAATAGAAAATATGAATGGTGCATGTGTAGGTGACACTGAAATAGAAAGTATGAATGGTACATGTGTAGGTGACAATGAACAGGGAGGAATTGTTGCTGAATTTAAGGATACCATTATATTTCAGGGAAGTCTTGATGAGCATGAGAACAGTTTTATGTTGTTTTTTGGGAGAAAGAAAAAGCAGCAACTAAGGATTTTGTGGTAAGGGTGTTGATCATATCAGTTATGAGGATAAAAACATATGTAATTTTAGGGAAAATAAACTCTGGAAAGAATCTGAGTGCATAAGAGTGATCAGATACTGAGTGGTTCATAAAAAAGACAAAACCACATAAACACGATCATAGTGACAACTCGTGAGTAGAAGCATAAAGTTAAATCATATAACACAAACCTTTTGTAAAGTGCACTTTATTCAGTTTTGGGCATCATACTTGGAAAAGTAAGACTGGTATTACTTGGAGAAGGTCTAGGAGAGAATTAAGGATAATCATAAGGAGCAAACTCAGTATTTCCCAAGAGGAGAGGAACTGGTATTTTTGGGTTAGAATACTGGAAACTGCATAGACTCATCAAAACTCAAACGTGTGGTCATCCACTGCATAGAAAAAATGCAGATCTATTCTGATATTTATTTGGAAAAAGCACAGAATATATCTTGAAAGAAAATTTGTATTAGTCATATGAAATCCTTTCCTATCAGTAGCAGAGCTGAAGCTTTAAAATATTACTTTGGGAAACTGAGGAAGCATCATTATATAGAAAACCTTTTAGAGCAGGTTATGCAAATTTCTTTCTGAGTCATCAGCTACAATGGATGGATTAAATGGTCTAACACCCTTTCCACCTTACTTTTTTTCCCCCGTATTCTGTGATTATTGTATCTTTATGCATAAGGATGTGGTGTGGGTAATAAGTCTTTTTGGAACCAATCTCTATCTCCCTGAAATCACCAGAAAGAAGCTCTAATCCACAAATGACTTGAATACATTTATGTCAGTCATGATTTTGAGCTTCTTGCATTATCCTTCAGCAAAGTTAAGTGAATAATTTGTCCTGGTAAAAATGTTAATGGAAAATGATTGCTCACTCTGCAACTCCAGAAGTAGGCACAATCCTAGGGAATGTATCTGGCCAAAAATAACTGAGGAGTACTTGTACAGTTTGGTTAGAAAAGTACATCAGACTTTGAAATTACTCTGTCATTAGTGTGTGCGTGATTTATTTATTTATATTCTTGTTATATTTTTCTACATTGGCTCGTGCTTTTCATTTTATTGGGTTTAAAGGATGCCAAGGTGAACATTTTTAACTCCCTTTGAATTACAGATTGTGGGACTAAATTCCTTGTTATTGCCTTACTCTTCAGTTTGTTTTTTCAGCTCAAAATTACAGTGTGAACCAGTGCAGGTCAAAAGTTTTGTTTAATGAGAGTTGAGCATTCTCACCATTGAATACAAGAAGAAAAAATGAGTTTTGCTTACTTATAGGGATGTTCTGCAGTGGGCAATCCAAATACATTTTGATTCAATTCAGATTGGAATGAAACTAGAGAAATTATAGGTCTAGGTCTAGTATTTGGTATAATGTTTAGGGCTTAGCTGTGCCCCATATCAACCCTGCAATATCTGTTACTTCTGTTCTTCTCTTAAAAAAACCCCTGCAAAACCAAAACAACTTTTAAGCTTCATGCTGGAAGCGGATTTCACAATGCATAAAAAGCTTAGGAGAAGCTGAAGTCTGAAATTCTCCAAAAAGCAACTTTATGCAGATTTGTAAAATCATAGGCATATGATAATGCAACACTATTTCAAATTACTTTGCTCTCCCTGCTGGAAATGTAGGATCCTCTAAATAATGAGCAAAGTGTGGTGTGAAAAATTAGGTGTTTTGGAAACATTAAGCGAAAGAGATTTGCAGAGTGAATGAAGAATCCTGCCAGGATGCAAAATTATTTCAGGCCAAGAAAACTGAGTCCAAGCTGTTAGACATACTGTGGGTATCCTGTTTGGGCAAAGGAATGAAATGCTAGTTTGGAACATTCTCTGAAGCGTTCGAACCCAGCTGGTATTCTGTTTCACTTTGTGGTTTCTAGCACAGTCACACTGACAGAAGTTTTCAGCTACACTTGGCAACTTCCAGAATGCTGTTCTCCTGAGGGTGGTGATATTTGCTCCCAAAATCACGTCATGAAAGGTCATGGAGCCAAACATGTCAATAGAGTCTGTCGGAAAGTGTTAGGTCTGGGAAAATGTGATCTGATCACTGCTCTTAATGTAGCTCTCTGAATGTCTTAGTGAGCTGCTAATTGCGTGTTAGACAAGAAATGTGTAGGTGTTTCTCTTTTCTTGGCCGGGTCCTGCCCGATCTCACCTCAGAAACTGTAGAGGAAACAGGACCATAGTGTGGATGACCAGCTACTCGAGGTCAAACCCAGTAGTGCAAGATATATTGCATGAAAAAGTAGCATAAACCATATAAAATCTATGTAGGTCTGTGAAACTCCTCTTTAAATGCCAATAATACTGTGTGTGTAAGAAATACTGCACGCCTAGCATTTTAAATAATGGGGATCATGTTTTAATTATTGTGTTAGATTGAAGTAATCTCTGGTGTTGTGCAGCTTTGTGGTCATAAATTCTGACAAAGATATTGTGCTGAGTGGTCAGACTTGTTACTGCTTTTTAAAATGCTGCAGGCAGGAGAAAAAGTGGAAGCCACAATTTATAGGCCCAAAAATCATCATTTGTCAGAAAACAGTAAGTTTAAAGATAGTCTGTCGATGTTTAAAACCTGGGAGACAAAGTTTGTTACGTACGCAGAAATTTCATTTCTGCAGAGATAGAATAAAGTTTTAAATTAAACTGAGGTGGTGAGAAAAATTACTTAATACAAATTACTTTTGGAAACTGAACAGGATGTCAAGAATAGTTATCATAATGTACACTCATAAAGCCATTATAACCTTGGTTGACCACAGCAAACTTAAACGTAAATAGCATTTTAGACTTTTCACTTACACGTGCATGCTTGTGTTTCATCAAAAACTGATTTTAAGGACGAGCAATATTACAGCATTGCTCCTTATTAGTCCTGTAGGCAACCTAGTAAGTGCTAAATCATCAGCTAAAGGCGTGTGGCAGGTACTGAACCTGAAAATTCAGGCTTTTCAGATGATATACGGGAACTGCAGAATGATTAGTATGTTGTGTCCGATGCCAAAACGTTAGAGAGAAAACTGCTGTATGCAGCACACATTTGTGCAACTTTACTTTGTTCTTAGCCTTGGAGGTATTGATTCAGGCTTTTGAATGGACAAAGAATGTGCATGGAGAATGTCTGACTTGCAGGTAACACCTGAGCTCCAACTGCAGCTGAAGCTGCCAAGATGGTTCCTCTCAAGCACACGGGGGCAAAGGGAATGAAGCTTGACATCTGTGGCTCCAGACACCGTTTGACAGTGCAAGATAATTTCCCACTTCCTGCCTGCCCTCCCTGTTCCTCTGCCTGCTGTTGTGGTTATTGGTTGAAACCTGAGAGACCTGAGAGAACCTGGCAAGGTGTGTGGCCAGGCCGTTGAAATGCAAAGGAACGCTGGGGCAGCAGGGTCTTCACACTGGAAACAGAGGGCAGATAAAGCACATCCCTTACTTACAGCTGCATCCTATGGGATTCCGCAGCTTTCTTAGCACTAGACAAATTTGATACCTGGTGGCACAAAACATATGGTTTTGTTAAGGAAGCTTTCACCTGCCTGAACTGCAGAAGCCGTGTCCAAACCCAAGGGATTCCTCAGCTGAAACTTTAAGGGAGTTTTTGTATAGGAAGACTAGAAAGCCTTTATGGACACAGTGTGTCACACCTTTGCTCTGAGGAAGGGTATTTATACTGTCCCTCTTTGCTTTTGGAAAGCACTGAAGTATGTAAGACGTGACTAATTCCTGAAGAGAGGATTTTCCAGGAGTTTTTTCATCCAAAGAGGTTTGGATACTTCTGGTCAGGATCTAGGTGTTCAGGATTCTGGAGTACTGTGTACAGCCCTGAGGCCTTCAACATAAGGACATAGACCTGTTGGAGTGATTCCAACAGATGACTGGGAGCTGGAGCACCTTTGCTGTGGAGACAGGCTGAGAGAGTTGAGTTGTTCAGGTTGGAGAAGAAAAAGTTCCCAGGAGACCTTAGAGACCCTTCCAATACCTAAAGGGGATCCAGGAGAGCTGGAGAGGGACTTTGGACAAGGAGAAGCAGTGACAGGACAAGGGGGAATGGCTTTAAACTGAAAAAGGGCACGGTTAGATTAGAGATTAGGAAGAAATTCTTCCCTGTGAGGGTGATGAGGCCCTGGCATAGGTTGCCCAGAGAGGTTTTGGGTGCTCTAACCCTGGAAGTGTGCAAGGCCTGGTTGGACGGGGCTTGGAGCAACCTGGTCTACTGGAAGGTGTCTCTGCCTACGGCAAGGGGTTGGAAAAAGATGAACTTTCAGCTCAAACCATTCCATGATTCTATGTAATTTTTACATGGTGTAGAGCCTACTCTGGGGTTGTTGATCACCTTCTAAATAGGAACTTACTGCTTAAGGAATGACTGAAAAGGAGTGACATGCTAGTGAAAGTGGGCAAAGGCTTAAAATCTGTATTTTAATAACTGTGTAAGGCTTTGGGGGCCCATTTCTTATGAGTTTAAATATTTGTTCTCTCAGCATTTGAAAGAAAATTCTGGATGATCTTAGGTGGATAACCACAGCTATGACATGCAAGCTTAATGAGCTTTGTTACTCAGTACATAAGTATCAGTTAATTCATGTCTAAGCTGATTATAACTGTATTAAAAAATTCCCTTCTGTGCTGAAACAATTAAAGATGCATCTGCACTTCCTTTGACGTGTACTAAAATGCATTTCTATTTACACAGGAACGAGTGTTATGTAAGGCAGCAGCAATAGCTGTTACTGAAACTTGATACTTGAGGATAAATAACAAGTCTTTAAACAGAAAGACTTTTTTTTTTTCTGAAAATCTGGCAGGTTTCATCATCGTTTTCCTTGGCTTTGGGGAAAAAAAAGAAAATTATTCCACAAAAGTTGTGTTTATTTCAACTCTGGGGAAGTGATCATTCGCAATAACCAATCCTGTGGTTTTGCTCTTTTTGGTGTGCTGGTACATGTAGACCATCATTTTGCTAAACGGAATCTGTTGTTCAGAAATATTTCATTTGGTATACCAATGTCTCGGAATGTCTTTTTATTTTCACGTATTAATGGCAAATTGATTATGCAAACATTTCATTTGTATAGACACCATCAAGGCTGTAGTTTTAGCTACAACTGGTCATGCGTATTATAGTGCTCCTGATTCTAGGGTGAATGAACACTTAAAACACTTCAGCTGTGAGCAAACTTCATTATGAATGAAAAATACATTAACCACAAGTATTTTTTCTCTCATAACATCTTTTGATGTTCAGTTTCTATGGTTGGGCACTGAACAGGCTCCCCAGGGCAGTGGTCGCAGCACCAAGCCTGACAGAGTTCAAGAAGCATTTGGATGATAAGCTGAGGCACAGGTGTGACTCTTGGGGGTGGTTCTGTGCAGGTCCAGGAGCTGGACTTGATGATCCTTGTGGGTCCCTTCCAACTCAGCATATTCTGTGATTCTGTAATTAAAATTGCTCTCTCAACAAAAGCAGAAGGAGCCAAACATTAGCAAAGCAAGTTTGTTGAAAAAGTCATCCTTGCAAACCTAGAACAATTCTCGGCACATTAATTTGAGTCTACTTTACAGCTAACATTGAAAATATCAGTGTTTCAAAGCTCTCTTTGTCAGCCACAGCGTATTTTGGAGATATTAGAAATCAATAATAAGCAACATTGATGCTAAAAATTAATCAAAGCCTCCCTCTCATTTTAATAAAGCAAGGCTTTACTGTCATCTTGAGAGGCCTCAGCGCTCTCAAATACCTTTGTTTGCTGTGAAAATGGAAGGTGGTGTGTGAGGTTAGTCAGTGGGCAGTGAATACAAAGTTACCAAAGGAGTTCCTGTGAAACTTTAGCAGCAGAATTTTTAAGGTGGTCTGCACTTTTCCCTATTTTTTTCTTAGGCAGAACCCCAAGGGGCTGACAGTGCAGACCAGTGGTAGGATTAAGGTGTTGAAAATAAAAGTTCTGCAGTAATTTGCTTTCTTCCTGGCTTGACCCACTAGCCAGAGGTGAACTGCTGGCTCTTCTCACCGAGGCTTCCAGCTGAGGTGGCTTAAACAGTCGGCAGGGCAAATGATTGAGGCCACAGTGTCAGGAAAATGATCGAGGAGGGGAGGACTTGCTCACTGTGCGAGAAGCAACCTGGTGTTTCCCTGACAGAGGCAGAGAACGGGACCTAAGGCTGTCAGTGGTGTCACTTGGTTGACCCTGCTGGACCTGCAGTTTCCCTAAGATGGAGTTGTGCTGAATATGATTGCATTTTTCTGGCCTTGCTGTCCTACAGTGTCCATACAGCTGCTTTACAATGTGGACAATCTTTCCTCAGCACTGTGTAGCTCACAGTGTCACTGTAACTGATCCTCATTTATCCTAAATTACTTTTTATCAAAAAAAGGGTCTTTGTCCCCTGACACATCTCCTACTTACATTAAAAATTGCTTTGATCATCAACGTGTGTTAAACATCAATTCCTCTTTAAGTTTCCCCCTGGGGCACCTGCTGTAGTCCAGGTCACTTTTTACTGTGCTCAGGTACAAAGCTCTGCAAGTTAAATTTTATATATATATATATATACTTTTTTTTTTTTTTTTACACTACAAGTTGCTGAACAGGCTTGCTGAATAAACAATCAAGCTTGTCCTATAGGAACCCACTGCAGTAATGAATGTGTTATTTTTAAAGTTCTGCATAAACCTTGCTCTGATTACTGTCTGGAGGACTCCAGCTATACTTTTCTGTATATATTATTTGACTCATGAGGCATAGGAAAATACTAAATGAATTTTGTCTAGTGTATGTAACCCAAAATCCAATGTGAATTTCACATGTCTAGTACAGCAAAATGTTTCAATCAATTCATATAGTCCAAATCTCACAGAAAATGATGGAAATCAGGAATTTAAAGCAAGAAATAGAGAGAAAGTGCCATTAGTTTAGAGAACATCTTCTGAGCAAAGTGTCAGGTAAATTATTCATTCTGATTTATTTGCTCAGCTTGAAAGCCTTCTGTGATGTTGCATTTTGGCTCTACAAATGTAATAATTTGACTTTTAGGGATATCAACTTATCTTCCTCATTACATCATTGCACTTTTACAAAATCCCCCTGCTTGTTATACCAAATAATTGTTTCTATCAGCATTATTTTCTCCTTTGTTATCCATCATCTTTCTGAGAACATTTATTTCTTTGCCAGCTCTGTTTTACGGTGTCTGCATCATATTAATAATGGCACAGATGGAAAAGTTCTGTGAGGTCACTCAGTACAATCCATTTCCTGATGCAATGTTGAGCTTTTATATATTTTCCAATATATGAAGCCTGATGGTAAATGAGTCAAGTGACTGGATTTTCACAATCTCATTTAAGTCTTAATGCAGTATTTTTTTTCTTCTATCTTTCTCCCCTTCTACCTTCTTATATTTCTTGCAGTAGCTAAAAAGTGCTTCTTGACAGATAAGAAATTGCATAGGCTTATGAAATCTGTGGCAGTGTCAAGCACATCATATTCTTAACAGCATTATTAATATGCTAACAGGTGGCAGCTTATTATTGTTCAGTGCTTTGAGTGTAAAATATCTCATACTCTTTTTTTTTTCTTTTAATTCACCTTTGTAGTTTCTAGTTAATTTGATTAACAGCTTTGGCTGATAGCTTCTTAAATTGTTTTATTTCACAAAGACAAATGCAATAGTTTGAAATTCTTTTGGTTTTGATTCAGCTACAGCACTCACTTTGGCTTTTAGTATACACAAAATCTAAATTGAATGATTTTTGTTTATCAGTGTAAAATAAATCTTTAATCTTGATTGCCTAATAAAAGTGGCAGAAAACAAGGAAATGAAAAACATAGGGAATGTCACAGCAACTGAAGCTTTTGCTGGCTCCAGTTGTAAAAAGTAGCTTCCCGTATCTTGTCAGCAGGCATTGCATCAAAATAAGAGATTTTAACAATTTACTGGCTGATGTAGCCACTTTTATGCTTTTTACAAGCCAGCTGTTTAGAGTGGTGAAAATTGCCACAATAGAGATCTGGAACAAAGCAGGAGATAAACTCCTCTGTTCAGACCAGCCTCTGCCTTTGCACTCCATATCGTCTCTTTGAATCTTTGCCTTCTCTTAGGGTTATTCTGTTAGAGTGTTACACTGCTTTTTCTACCCCAACCACCCGATTTACATATAAAATATATAATTATCAAAAATTATAATTTAAAACGTTCCAAAACTGTAGGAGGAGAAGGGTGTAGGGGGCTCAGAGATGACCTTTTCAAACATGAAGAGACTTTCCTCCCTCTTGATGTGGGGAACAGATTTCTCAACTTGGTCCAGTGACCTGGTAACTTGGGTTTATGCCTTAAATGCTGAGCTGCTCCTCAGTCCCTCCTGCTCACCAGGACAGTTGTCTGTACCAGCCCCACACTGTTGGCTTTGCTCAGGTGGTGCTTACACTGCAAGTCTGTCTGACTGTTCTCTGCAGTTTTCCTTCTCCCCCTCCAGGCATCAGGTCACAGACACGTCTGTGCTTTGTGTGTCAGGGTGATGCTCTCTATCCTGATTTTCTCTTTTTGCACAAATAACTGATTTTTCATTTTGAGTATCCCGAGGAAGATCTAATTCTTTAACAATGGCTTAGAGTTAAAATAATATTAGTATTAATATACTCAATAAATTAAGCATTCAAATCCACAGACATACTTCTGTTCAGAGTCAGTCTAATAACGTCAAAAATGAAAGTAAGTTGCGGTCTGGCAACTGTCTTTTCAAGTGGTATTGGCCAAGTGACTAAAAGTATTATGGCTGTTTCTTTTCTCGTGTTTCATTTAAATAAGATCTATAGGAGAAAAATTCTTTCCTACACAGTGTTTGCAGAGTGCTCAGTGGAACAGAGCATCATTCTGTTTTCTTCTGGAATATAAATGTTTTGCAAATACATAACAAGGAGCCTATAGCTATTGTACACAGAATTCCCTAGTAAACTTCCTGCTTAGAATGGTCTTCATTTGTGCATCTCAAATACACTGGTGGAGAGCCAGTTTTGATCCCTCATTCTTTTCTTTTCACACACACAATGTACCCCTGAAAATGCAGGCCAAGACAATGCAGATGGGCAGTCTTGATTTATAGTTGGAATTCTCCTCATATTAGAAATTCTGCCTGATAGAAATGTTAGTCAAATTTTTTTTTAATAAGGCTTCTCTGTGAGCAAGTTGGCTCAATGCAATAACGTATTTCCAGTGTAAATGTGTTAACGTGATTGTACTGATACCTGTTATTTTATTTAGGAACTAGCAAAACCTCTATGTCTAGAATCAACTGTTTTACCAACATAGTGTTGTACCTACAGCAGACATGATGATAGTTATACTAGGTGACATTTTTAGGGTTTATTATAATTTGCAGAAGACACCTATTCAAACTATTTGAAATGTTAAGTATATGTTATAGTTCCACAAGCACTTAAAGGTAATCTAATCCTGCCTCTGGAGGAAGCTTTTCCTTCCCTTCTATCCGTTTGAGCTGACTCTGAAATGAACCAAATGAAATGTTGCTATGGTTTAAGCTGCCTTTATTCCTCACTCCCTGGTTTGATTTGAAACCCGTGGATTCCCTGTGTGGGTCGTTTCAGAATGGTTTGAAGACCTGCACAAGGGAGACCGCCAAGAGGGGAAGTGAGATGCGAGTAGCTAAGCATGAAAAGAACGCCTTTGGCATCCGTGCAATTTCCGCCAGGTTAAACTACTTGCAAAACTTAGTGTTACTTGTGATATGTTCATACAGTATTCAGAGATGAAGTGGGGCACAGGGTTATATTTAGGGATCCTCCAGCTGTCTCGTTAAAATTTCTAAAACATTTCAGTAGTCACACCCTGTGCCTGGAGGTATCATCCAAACATTATTTGAGCACTGCCAGGCTTGGTGCTGTGACCACTGCCCTGGGGAGCCTGTTCAGTGTCCAACCACCCTCTGGGGGAAGAACCTTTCCCTGATATCCAACCTAAACCTCCCCTGGCACAACTTCAGGCCATTCCCTGGGGTCCTGTTGCTGCTCCCCACGGAGCAGAGATCAGTGCCTGCCCCTCCTCTTCTCCTCATGAGGAAGTTGTACCTGCAGTGAGGTCTCCCCTCAGTCTCCCCTTCTCCAGGCTGAACAGACCGAGTGCCCTCAGCAAGGAAAGGGCTTTTGAACTCCAGTTATCGGGGAGAGAGGTAGGGAATTTGAGTTTATAGAGAAGACAAAGCCTCCTGAGCTGCGCTTAGGGGACAGAGGAGAGGGGATTTGGAGGAAAATCCTGGTGAATGCAGGTAGTTTTGGTAGCCTGCACACCAGGCAGTGCGGATCCAGCTCAGTGGGGTGGGAGCCCTGGCACGCCGAGGGGTTGCTATGGCTACTGGCACTCCACAAGCCAGGTGTGGAAACCGGGGAAGAAAAATGTAGCTGCTGCATTCGAAGTTATGACACTTGCTATTTTTCTGCTCCTTCTTTTAAAGGTTGTTAACTGTCATTTTTCACCCAAAATTGGCTCTTTTGGCGAGGCTCAGTGTGGAATTTAGATGCTCCTATGCCTTCTGTGTGAATTCCTAATTTGATGTCATTGGTTTTTTTGCTTTGGGTTTTTCTTGGAAGGATTAGAAGAGAGGAGAGGAGAGTGAAAGAAAAAAGGGATTTTACTGCAGGACTGTTCCTTTTCTTGCATGTGTTTTGTTTCTGATGCGGAATAGGTAGTGTTCTTATTTAAAGACTAAATATCCCACTTTTTAATCCAAATTACTATGGCACAGGCTTTTATTTTGATATCCGTTCTACTGAGTTAAATATTAATTATGATTTGTAAGCAAAAATATTAAATGAGTGCTCTTTGAAGAATGCCTGACAACCCACTTTGTATCAACACTCACCTGAATACTGGGTCAGGTTCTGATGGCTTCATCAGACAGCTGCAAGAGTATTTTAATATAATACATGGAACATGATGCTGACTGAAAACCTTTCCCCTGTCCTAGATTGTGAAATAAGTAATTTCTTGCAATTACCCTGGAAGTGGCAGTTTTATCACAAACAGAATCGTTCTAAAATTCAGTGAAAGATGTATATAAAAATAATTGTCGTGATTCTCTCAGTTGATGTTTGATCCACAGTGGCCTTACATGTGAATGCTTAGTGATTATTTGAGTGACATCCTTTATTTAAAGAATATAATGCCCTTTCTCAAATGCAATGTATTGAAATTCTTGCTCTTAGGGAGAGAAAACAAAGGGAAATAGTCTTCCAATTAAGGGAAAATGTGAGTGTTTGCTAAATGCAACAAACGGAGCTGACAAATTGTTTTGTGTGGGTCCCATTTGGTTCAAATAAAATAATTGTTGAGAACTATTTTCTTGATGAATATTGTGAAATGTTTAGAAAAAAATGAGCAGTTTATTTTGAAAAAAATGTGCCCAAACATAAATAGATGCATAAGATATATAACACATATATATGTGTGTTCACACACGTGTGTAAATGAAAAGGTTTTATGTCTTTGTAAAACATTTTACATTCTAAGAAAGTTCAGACAATCCTTGTGCACTACCCTTGTGCCTACTGGCCATTCCTTAAGATAGATCACGTGTAGTAACCTTCTGGGTGCCTGGAAATATTCCTCCAAAAAATCTGTTTTGTTCTCTTTAGTCGTCAGTGCCCAGGAAAACATAATCAAGATCACAGGAATGCTCAGGAATTTTTGCCTAGTGCCTGCAGTAACTCTGCAGCTGAAAACTCTCGTGCAGTAAATGTGTAACAGGCTGGGAAGTTTTGTGTGTGATAGTAACAATTTCTGACTTGGGATCCACGTACATGAATCTGAAAAACCTTATTATTTCTAAGTATTTGTGGTGTTTTGAAATAAAAATCCCCAAAACACTATAGAAAGGATTCCGTTATCTAGTCTTGTAATTGGGATTTCAACAATGTTTTAATTGGGTTTAAACATGGTTTTCATTGCTAAATTCCTTAGTACCTTAAAGTTATAAAATGATAGGTGTTAAAAAACAAATAAAAAGTCCAAACACACCTGTAACAGGCAGGATTGAGAACAGTGCTGGGAGTTTTGTGTGTACATGCATAGCTAAGGATGTGCTTCTCAGGGTTTGACTGAGATTGCTAACAGGGTCAGATCACCATTTTATCTTCAGGCAATAGTTGGTTTTAAAATGCATCTTCTCTATTATTTTCTCTCTGTGATGTCAGGAGAAAATAATCATCTTGATAACATCAACTAAGCAGTGCTCCTGAGATGGTGCTCAAGTCCAGCATCACGAGTCACCCACGGCATTTGAGCAGCAAACACCATCTCTTTGGAGAGCATGAGCAGGAGTCTGAGTAGTTGCTTGGGATAGTGAAAAATTATATAAGTATATTCATTTCCTTTATAAAATGTGCCCTTCTGTGCGTTTTGGGTCTGAAATTTTCA
Organism: Myiotriccus ornatus; assembly: GCA_036023395.1. Lineage (NCBI taxonomy): Eukaryota > Metazoa > Chordata > Aves > Passeriformes > Tyrannidae > Myiotriccus > Myiotriccus ornatus. The sequence continues at coordinate 5,694,189 of JAYRBT010000028.1, read as the reverse complement.
GCAATATACCTGGGAACTGTAGTAGTAACTGAACCTTAAATCCTTTGCAAAGCCCAGCATGTGGTACAGTTTCTTTTTCTCTACAAAGCCCTTGGTGGAAATAACAAAAAAAAAAAAAAAGTTGTTCCATGTCAAAATTGTCCTCATAAATATCTTGCTGACTTTTGCCAGGCAATGCTGTCATCCTCTCTTATCCTTTTACTGCTACTTTACGAAATACCCTCTTTCCCTCTTAACCACACAAAGCTCTGTAGAAATTACTCAAAACCCCCTATCCTGCACAAGGGTTTTATGTTCCTCCTCTGTAATGTTTTGAAGTGCTATTGCAGTGTACAGAAATTCTTTGAGGTTTATATTCCACTGATATTACAGAAGTGTGGCTGTCGACAGCAAGGTGGGAGAGGGTTGTGCAAGGAGAGTGGTGTGGATGTGGGATGGGGACCAGCAAAACTCTTCAAGACATCAGTTTATTCTGCTCCTTACATGTTGCTGTTGTACTTTTTCTTGCTCAACTGGCAGTTGACCCTATTCCAGAGACTTCCTTGCACTAAAATTCTTTTGCTTCTTTCAATCCCCTGTTAATTTCTTTATGTTGGTGCATTGAATAAAATACAAGTAATGCATGACCACGTAACTACAGAACGGATTCTAGTTTTGCTGGGAATCCTGGGTCATAGGAACACCCATGGTTGTCTGAGCTGTGTAAAAATAATCCTAAATATGTGAACAGACAACAAGGTCAAAATTTAGCTCAGAGCCCGATGACCAAAGAATGCACGAAATAAGCAGTGTTAAAGAGTATAATCTACAAGCATTGGTGAAATTACAATAGCAAGATTTTTTTTTTCTGGATTTAAATTCTGTACAACTAAATTGCATCTAGATGTAAAGCAGCTCACTGATATATGGAGTCTGAGGTACAAACTGCACTTCAAGTGTACCTGTGAAAAAGTCCTTTCTCTGAACTTGGTAGAACTGCCTGAATATGTGTGAGTTTACCCTCCTCACTTCTCTGCATGTCTTTAGTCAGCTTGTCACTTCCAGCTCATGCATCTTCTGTAACCACATGTTTGACAGTTTTTGTCCTTGTGGTTCATTCTGTTTTTACCAAAGTTTCTTCCTTGTTTGTAGCTGCAGTTCATCAGGCCCGTGTACAAGCATGCAGACAGTATTTATTTTCATGTATTTTCAGTTCTGTTATTATTTCATGCAAATACACAACTTCCCTAGTTTGCCCTTTGAAGGAACTGTAGCATTCCAGAACATTTCTTCATATGGTATGTTTTCAGTGAATTAACAATTAGGACATATGTAAATTAATTTTAGCTCATAAGACAGATGAGTTCTAAGGACTGACTGGGGTCTCTGAAATCTTTCCAAATTAATCCTTGCCTCCTCTGATATGCTAAATAGATTGTTACCCAGTCATGCAAAATATATTTTACATAAAGTTAGAAAACTGTATACAGTGATTAATTTAATTATGGGTGGACAGCCAAGGGCTTACCTCATCTCAGTTAACTCCAGTGCACTGAAATTAGATCTGTGCAGAGTTTTAAGAAGTTAATTTGTGGTGTTATAACAGAGACTGAAGGCTTAATGAAATTGTGCATTATTCAGAAACTGTGTTTATTAAAATTATATAGATGTAATAATGTCTGACATTTTATACATTTTTGGAAAATTATTAGAAGAAATTTAATTGAGGCGATATAACCCCTCCCAAAAGGTAAATATCCCTTGATTCACTTTTTCTGGATCAAAGGGATAGCTGCTTAGAACACAGAATCATATGGCAACTAGCCAAGACCTTCCACCATGATATGACTAAATTATCAGTCTGTTTAATCAGTGCCACACATCCTCCTGCTGTAATAAAAATATAGCTGTGATTCAGTTGAAAAAGTTGCACTCAGTTTGCCATATCTTTCCATTTGGTATTTTTCTCTCCTTTTAAGTTACTGCTCAAGTGATTTATTTTGGGTGTCTTTTTTTTTTGCCTCATCAAGGTTAGAGATGGCTGGTGAAACCTGGAATTTATTATTCAAATTGTAATTTGTTGATTGCAGCACATTAATCTTTCCTAGGCCATAGACATACAAATCTGCTTTGCACAGAGTAACAGAGTGAAATTGCCAACATCTGGTTAGAAGCTCTTGGGGAGTTACCTCCATTTTCTTCAGATCTTTACAGGAGTCTCTCCAGTTCCTCTTCACTGGCTTTCTTATTTATTGCTATATCTTACTTCCAGACTAGGGCAATGTTGTAATATATTTTAGATTGATGACATCCAAATGGTTTTACTCGTTTTGAAATGTGATTTCTCTGTTTTTCCTGAATGTGCTAGAGAGGGTGCACTACCTCATCTAGATTTAATTTGAACTTCTGTTCACACTTTGTCCAGTGATCCTTCTGTTATTGAAGTGTTTAAGTGGAGGATAAAGAAATTACATGACAAAAGCCTTTGGGATAAGTTAATTAGAGCAATTCAACATAAGATGCAACATATACTTTACATAAAGTATGTATCATTAACATGACATTTTAGCTGTCCTTGTATGTCAGTAAAATGTTGAAAGCAAAGCCTCCAGCCTGTGGCCTTGACAAGGTTTTATGGTTTATAACCTTCCCCAACCTTCATGTTTTATGAATACTCAGGTTTCCATCTGTGTGTGTGTTGGACCGTCCTGGCTCCTGCAGTTCTTCCTGTGCCTGTCACTGAGTGGCACTGCCCAGTAGTGCTGCAATTTGATATCTGGTCCCCAGTCAATATTCAAATTATGATTGCTGAGTGTCATTAGGTCCCTTGAGAAGCTCATTCTGGCTCTGGCTGAACTTCAAGTTTATTCAAAACCAGCTGAAAGACCACTTGATTGCAGCTTGGTTTGGGACACGCCTCTTGATCATATTGAAGGATGTACAAGCTGCATGTAGGATTTTCTGTTGTTTTCTTTCTTCTGGGACTGTTTAAATCTTAAATATATATTATGGAAGAAAATACAATCACATGATTTCAGTTTGTCTCACAAACCTGATTTTCTGCTGGGACTCTTGCTTGGGTGAATGACAGTGTAAAAATTAACAATGAAATTTGACACGTGGTCCAACAGCTGCTTTAGTCAGAGAATGATCTGTGCAAAAAATAGTCATGAGCCTTTGGCAAAATATGCTGATGTAACTGTTACTCTTAGTAATAGATATAGTAAGGTTTAGTTACCAAAATTCACTTTTACATGGAGTGTTTTCTTTCTTGAGTAATTTACATCTGAATCTATATGGACTCCAAGCACTGAAAGGTGCTTCCTTTATCTTTCCTTTTGTTTGGTCAGTTTTTTTGGGTAGGGAAGCTGTATGTTTGCCTCCAATACTTACTCAGGTAGGAAAGGTGATGTCAGTGAACGCAAGCAGTCACCCTCCACACTAGAAAACATTTCTCTGGGGTGTTATTGATTTCGTGAACCTCACAGAAATGTGTGTGCTGTGATCACTGTAAATACCATAGCACTGCCTTTCTCGTGTGTTGTTTTTAGCCCGTGCAGTGCAGCGAGTCCTGAACACCAACAATAACTCCTGTGAGTGTCAGGGTGGTGGGCAAGGACAGCCCAGGTTTGCAGCTCTGCTGCTTGTGCAGGGGCACAAGGCTTATCAAGGCATGTGTATATGTGCTTAAATAGAATCTGGAGTAGGTGCTCTGTCACAACTAAAGCCTGCAAGAAAACCAAGATTTTGAAGCAGTTCAATTTTTTTAATAAGCCAAGATCCCTTATTTATGAATGTTTAGATTTTTCCCAGTGTGAGAGAGGCTACATGTCATGTTTCCAGATAAATTGTTGACTGATGATTTTTTTCCAAGAAATACTGGCTTAAGAAGAGGGATTATTATGCACAGTAGGTATAAATGAATTATTTATCAAACATGTTTCTGTTCTCAGTGAAAACACTGCTGATCTGTTTTTATAAGTGCTTTATTGTAGTCGTCATTTGCACACAAAGCAAGTCTTTACTTAAGTAAATGTTTATCACCATTTTTATGAAAAATGAAAGATAGATTACAAACAGAATTGATCATGCTGTTTTGATCATGTGGTTTTTTATTAATAAAAAAATACACTTTTAAAAATACCCCATAATCAAGGAAAGAAAAGCAGCTGTGGAACAGATATTTAAAAAAAAAAATTCAAAAAAGTTGTCCAGATGGTGAGTGAGTAGCAGCAGTTGCTGGCCCTGCTTCAGATAAGAGCTTGCTTTTGGGTCATCCAGATTTCACTGAAGTATCCTGTCCAGTTTTTCCTTCTCCTGGGTGGAGACCTTTCTGCCTCTCGTATTGGAACCTTTTCATTCTTTATAGAAAGTAACTATTAACGATTAATTTTTTATCCCTGGAACTTCTGTGCACAACATGCTTAGCCAGTCTATCTCTCTGACCTACTTAATAATGTAATTTTAAGTGAAAAAGCTGAAGTGCAACACCCTGAAAAAAAACAGAAAAAAAGAAATTTTCTTTACCTTCCCTGTCTCAAAGACTAAGAAATACTTTATTCTGTGACTCTGTCATCCTGACTGATTTCCCTGCTCACTGACTGTTAGCTGTTCAGAGGCATAAAGTGCTGTTGTGAAGAATTTTGAAAGGTTTCAGTTTGTCATTGCTTGGAATGAAAAAGACGTTTTGCTGCCCTGTTCATCATGAAATACTTTGAATGCATAAAAAAGAGTAGTTGGTGAATAACCACACCATTTCATAAAACTTACACAGACAAATAATACTTAGTGTGCAGCACTAAAGCAGTATTTTGACTCTGAAACAATACATTAGAATTTAGCTTTTTGGGGACTCATGGAATCATGTACTCTTTTAGGCTGGAAACACCTCTCAGATCATCAAGTCCGGCTTGATGCCAGAATCGCCCGGTGTGTGTCGATCTCAGTATTTTTATATGGGAGTAATTCAAATAATGTCATAAGCACTAAAGGAAAAGACTGGAGGCATTAAAAGGAACCGGGCAAATAGACTTTCACATGTAAGAAATTCACCTAGAATGAATAGTTGAAATTTAGTTGTCTGTGCCCATGTTGGCTGAGGCAGGGAGTACACGCCTCTCCAGCTGAACTTGTGACAGGATTGCTTTTGGTGTATTTATGGGTAGATCAGATGAGGGGAATCAGGTAGAAAAGGCAGTATGTGAGTCTAGATATGAAACATCAAAAGCATTCAAACACAATATTCAAATTAACAGCCACTTACCTTGCTTTTTCACTGAATTTCAAACTCTAAAGAACAAAATACAGTCCTATGGGAATAACAAGAAAGAGGCATATTTTTAGTCCTTAATATTGATGCATTCTGTGTGGCTACTACTGCATGTTGCCAAGGTGCAACTCAATCCTCTAGAGATCAGTGGAAATCAAAACTATGATCTATGTGATCTATGCTTATTATGTCAGGGTAAAGGTACGTAGTGAGGAGAGTCAGTTTTGGTTTTAGTGCAATCAAAAAGATTCAACACAATTGTAGGGGCTGCACAAACATTCTAAAAGTGAATGAAAGGAAACCTTTAAATGTACAAAGAAAAAAAAATGAAACCTATCACTTTTCTCTAAATAATTCTAAATTATGGAGGTGGTTGTGATCCTGATGCTCTCCGCTCATTCACTTCCAGAGAAGTGAGGTGCCATTTGTGCTATTTGGAGGCACTGCTTCTATCAAGGCAAGGAGAAAACTTGGCTTTTCAGTGGGGAAGAGGAGGATGTTCAGCCCCCCCATCCCAGCTGTCCCTGTACTCAGGGGCTAGGGGATTTTGAGGAGGGAGGTTCTCTCAGGAGCCTGGGTTTGGGCAGGAGGTTGGTGCTGGGGGGTCAGAGCACAGAGCCCAGGTGTAGAAGATTCTCACCTATGGGTATGCGCTCTAACAGAGGGAATTAAAACTAACCTTTTCTTTATGAAAAATTTAGTAGCCCAAAGGTCAGAACATAGTAAGAGGGAACTGCTTACATTTCAATTTGAGGTGCTACATGGTGCCTTAAAGGATAAAAGCTGGGTGACAACCATAAAAACGTTTACAGCTACACTAATTGACCCCTGCTGTGATTTGTAATTCTACTAAACAGCAATGTAAAAAAAAACCCCATAACAAACAAAACCTCCCCCATTCTAAAAAACTGTCAGTTGCTAAACATACATGAAGGGATTAGCCAGTTTTTTTCACAAGCTGTCAGGCTGTAATAAGGAGTTTGGAAAGACAGATAACCCTTCCTCTGCAAAGTTGATTTTGACTATCAGCTTTAATGAAACAATTTGCCTCCTGGGCATTTGCAAATCTCTTTTCAGCTGAAGTATTTACTCGATGTGCACAAACACACGCAGGGATCTCTGAGACTGAATGAGTTAACTGCAAACACGGACACAGTTTTTAAAGCACAGCGTGCTGCCGTTATTTTCTCGCAGGAAATTTATCCAAGCAGAGTAATAATACCGGACATTATGGAAAGAATATTTTTTTTGTGTGTGAATTGTAATGAAAAGTGTAAGGAATAGCTTCAGTACGAGGAGAAAAGAGGCATTGCCTTTGATCAGCTCAGAATGAGCAGTGGGTTTCTGAGTTCGTCATGCAAGGAGGAATGAGGTGCAATCAGATGCTCTGATCTGTGAACTAGTCAGGACAAGGAATGAGCATAAAAGAACTTTTTTTCTTTTTTTTTTTTTATTTTCCCTTGGAATATGATATTCCAGTTTGTGATGTAAATGGTGATTTGTAAAGCTGCCGAAATAAGTGACAAATGGTACAATGTGGTTGTCAAGGTGTTCGTTAGTACATGTGTGTCAGCTCTAGTAAAAAGATCAGAGTGCCTTGTTCTAATAGGGAAGACTTCCAAGAACAACTGTCAGCTGATTTCTGACACCTGCAAGAAGACAATTAAACTAAATTGAGGACATTGTTGGGAGGTTTAAAAAACTGACATTATGCACTATAAAAAAAATTTCAAGGCAAACCTGACACAAGTTGAAACCTGACACCAGCAACATGACTTGGAGGGAGCAAAAGTTACAGTCATAGGTAGACATTCATAGAATAATGAAGTTTGTAGTATCCCTTGGGAGTAAAAATAACATAACAGGGGTCTGCATGTCAGCAACTCACCTGCAATCTTTTTCCTAAAAGGTTTTCTCATCATCCTTCTCCTCAAGAACCATTTTTTCCTTGCTATGAAAAGAATCAATGTGAATCACATTCACAAAGGAATATACCACTAGAGAATATATGGCAAGAGGAAATCAGTAAGGATTTACCCAGGGCAAAAAGAAAACTTAAACAACTGAAAAATAATGAAGGCTTAGTGCCAAAAAAGTTTACATGTCCAGAAAAATACAGCAATCACGGGCATTTCGGAATGTTGCGTAGCTAAACACTGTGTGACTTCTGAGAACGTGTGAATTGAGGTGGTCTGGAATGAGACTGCACAACTTGTGCCCTTGGTGGGTGTGAATGTCTGAGGTACCAACAGGAGAAGTCCAGGCATGCACAGTGCCAGACATCCTTTTTGGAGGGGGGGGAAATCAGGACACTGCCTGTTCCACATAGGAAGAGGTGAATGTAATCTGGAGGAGCTGGTGGTTATGGAAGGAGGCTCCGTGGTGTTTCTTTTGTCCCTGCACAGCATTTGTGCAGTCTTTGTTCAAATGAAATTTCTTTCCCCTGTGTAGCTCTGTAAATGTGAAAACACCAAGAGAGTTCAAGTCATTTACTAAACGAGCACAGGCTGAAATACGGAGCTTTGCTTTTGCCAGACAGGAACACGTAATAACTCTGAGGAAACTGTTTTCACCCAGGGTCAAAAATGATAATGAACTTTTTTCTCCCACTGTCTCTGGAAATCTTATAGCTTAACACAGATGCAATGCCTGGACATTTTCCCAGAAAAGCTTAAGTAAAATTATTTATTGCCAATAAAAGCAACAAAATGTTATCTACCTGGTGCTGATAAATTTAGGATCGATGGGATGAATAAACTCAGGGAAATAGAAACTTCCTTTGCCAAGATGAAAACTGAAGGAAGAGTTAGTTCTAAACCAGACTGTAGATTTAATGGTCTAAGAAAATGATGTAACTACTATCATCTTCAGTAAGTTTCTCTAAAACAAATAGAGAATAATACACAATAATCTGAAATGGGACAACTTAAATATTTTCATTCAGGAGACTATTTTGGAAGGAAGGCTCTCTGTAGATATCTTTTATACCTACAAATATAGCATAAATTCATTAAAGGATTTTCACACAACAGAATGTGTCTTAAAAGGAGAGTTGTTTGTTTGTTGGACTCAATTCCCAGAGCTCAATATATGGCAAGAGCAATAAAAACAGAGAAGTTGGAGTCATCAAAAAGTACTGTTTCATTCAATCTTTACCATTTGTGTTGTGGATCATTCTCTGCTTTTCTTAGATTTTTACCTAGTACTTCTAGCCAATTTTCTTTCACCTTTTCCCTACAAAGCATTATTTTTGTTGTTAGAAGGGTGTCCCTTGATAGTAGGGAACTTCTGCAATAGTTACACTGAAATGCTTGTATTGAGTTTCATAGGTGTGAAGAAGGTAGGCACATATTGTAATTTTATCTTACTGTGTCAATAGGTTGAGTAATATAAAATGTTAATATATATTCTGAGTGGTTCTTCATTTTTTCTCATTATTAGATACACTTGTGCAAATGCCTACAAATGTGTGGGAATTGGTATTCATTCCTGCACTGACATTTTCTGAAATCAGTACTTCCTTGTTGCAGGGAAATAAGCACTTCTTATGATCATCTTTTGTGGGGTACCCGCCAAAATGTGTTTGCCTATGGTGATGTTTATTCTGAAATTGATACTTGCAATTTATTGTAAATATCTGTAGAAAACAGAAACAGTTTCAAGGAATTAGAACAGAACAAAGCTTACTCATATTTCCCACTTTTTTTTCTCTACTATTTTAGACTTGCTTTATAGTGTGTCAGATTTGATATGTCTGGACAGAAGAGCCTTTGTAAAACTGCCAGTCAGCTTAACATCTGGAGTCACCAGATATCTGGCTTAGAACCACGAAGGGTTAGTACCTCTCAATACTGAGGGCACTCGGCACATTCATAAATATAAAATGGTATACATCGCAAAAAAAATTCCTTATTTTAATCTTTTGATAGTGGGCTCTGAGTTTACTGTGCTGTACGGCAATGACATAAGAAAAATTCTGTGATTACATTAGTGTAGAATTCAACAACTCTCAGGTGAGTTATTTGAAGGTAGGAATTAGGAAAGAATAGAGATGATATCATCATTATTGCACTATAAAGTTCCATACTACACCTGCATCTAGAATGCCTTGTAAAGGCATGGATAAAGTAAAGTTTGTTAATAAGAATATAGTGATTACTGAAAAGGAATAGAGCAGAGCAGCAAGGAAATACAGAATCAACTAAGGTGAGGGGTTCTTCAGTCTGCAGGAGAGATGGGCCCTATCAGAGAGATTTGTGCAACCAGGAGTGTTTATGAGGAATCAAAGGCACCAAAGCAGTGGCTGTAGACAACCAGCTAATTCAAAATTTACCAGAAGAAATTTTCATACTAAATTACATTAATTTTAGAACTGTCAGCGTTTAATAGTAGCTTCAAATGGACATTATATATTAGTGCCGAAACCCTTTCTGGTCTCAGTGAAAAACAGTGAAACATGCACATGAGGTCATGCTAACTCTGCTTCGGGTGTCCCTTTCTGAAAGACTCGATGGAGAAGCACTCCTGTGGCTGCATTTTATAGGACTTTTTATGCACAACAGGAAAGCTCAAGCTGACTTTTCAGGAAAGCACAGATTCACTTAAGCCCAACTCTGTTCTTTGCAAAAGCTGAAAGAGCACAATCTGGTCTTTGTTTCACTTGCTCATGAGCTCTGCTGCTTTCAGTTAAGCTCTTCCTCAAATCCAGATTCACTGTTATTCATCCCCTACCTTGTTTTCCAAAATCATATAGGAAGTTTGTGATTCCTCCTTTAACTTAAACAGCAACACCTACAGTGAAGTGAGGAAGCACATTCCTACCTGTTACACTGGCTTAACAGCTTGTCTTGCCCAAATTGTTATTGATTTTAAAGCAGGATATGGGTTGCTATAGCAATCCTGTACTTGAACATTCAAAGGAGAATATCACTAAACCTATTGTTTAATAAATACTAGAAACTGAAATTCTTAGGCTCAAACTTTCAAATGTATTTTAAAATGCATTTTCAGCGATGATTCATTTTAGTTGTTGAGAAGTTGATGATAAATTTATAAAATGACTATCTTGTGCATTTTGTGCACGTGTCTGACCCGAGACGCTTTTCCCCCTGACTGGATTGCTCATAACAAAGAGAAGAAGGATCAATTTCATGCATGTAGTCTCAGGGCAAACTTGTCACTTGTGGAATAACAACCTGAAATGGGTGACAGTGCTCACACCAGCTGCTTGACATCCAGGCAGGTGCAGGAGCCCTAGGAAATGTCACACCGTCAGATGCAGCTTCAGAAAGCACAACTGGCTAAAAAGCTTTTAGCTGCAGCTCTCACCCCAGGCCACGGCCAACACCCCGGGCCACGGCGTCCCCTGGTTGAAACCATTGCTGAGCTGTCACTTTAATAAATGAGTAGCCACTTTGTTTTGATCAGCATTGTCAGGGCTTATTGCAGAAGTGATTCTGATTCCATCTCACAGCCTGGCCCGGCCAAAGTCACTTGGTACAATTTCAAGGTGAATTTATTCCCTCCTTATAAAAGTTCTATGCACGCATGTATCAAGACAGTTGAATAAATTGAAATAAATAGACTTGGAGTTGCATAGTCTCCTAGTAATTGAAATAGTTTCCCCTCAGTATATTTGTAGTAATAATGCTACCTTTATGAAGACCGGACTGTCTACGGATGGGAAACTGTGGAATTATCATATTGATAACATATTTGGAAAATGGAATTGGGCCTAATGTGTTGAAAAGGGCAGCTGAAAGTTGTCCTTGCCTTCAGCTTAGCACTGAGGATAAAGTTAGATGAAAACCTACCATCAAATGATGCTGCATAATTAATTCCTTCTTCCAGCTCTAACTTTTCCTCTGTTTTTAATGCACGTGTTAACTTTTAGAATGGAAAATCTGATAGTACATTTAAAGCTGATTTCTCCAAAGCTGTAGGAACAGCCTGTTTTATACAATCTTAGGATAGGACAAAACAAGTGGAAGATGTGAAGCCTGTATTGTTCTTTTTTTTTTGTTGTTTGGTTGGTGCATTTATTGGTAGATCAGATTAGAATGAGTGTTGCAGTATCAAATGTCCATGAACTCCAGTCTTCCCCTTTGTTTCACTTAAAATAAAAAAGAAACTTTCAAAGTTGAAAATATTTTTGTTTATTTAGAAAAGAACTTACGCTGAAAAAAAAGGCATAAGATGTTCTTGCTTTTCTACTGGGAGGAAAACAGAAGGCATCAATTAGAAAGCAAGAGTTCATTACTCAGGTGGCTTTTCAAAGTTGGCAAGTTCATAAGCTATCAGAAGTGCAGTTCTGATTTGAGTCTGTTTTCCAAGTGCTCTCAGCAGGTGTTGCCAGGGCAGCAGAGGTTTTGAAAACTTTTCAAAAGAGGAGTTTTGCTGTTTCTTTATTATGCATCTAAAACAATGTCCCTAAAACCCCAGAGTAATTATCATGGCCATAAGAGGATGATGAAAACACTCTTTCTTTCCTCCTCTGTCTGCTTTGATGTGTCCACCCCTGACTTCGATTCAGGAAGAGCTTCCTCTTCCACGTGAGGATCCCTTCCCCTATGGCCTGGCAGGCAGGAACTTGGAAAACCTTGCCTACTGAGGACTGAGAGGTTGATCAGGATTTATTCCTTGCATTCCTTTCCCAAGGAGGAAGGGCTGTGTGACTGGTCCAGGCTGCTCCTTCAGGCTCTCTGGCCTTGTCACAGGGGACTTGGATGCAGTTTGAGTCACTTGAATTCAGCGTAGAGAAAAGCCTTCTTCTCATCCAGTGGAGAGCAGGGAAGGGCAGTGAAAGAGCAGGGATCTACAACAGAGTTCTAGGAAGGGAGAAAGCTAATTAGAGTCTGGCAGCATGGGAAAGGAGACAGCATAGCAAGTGAAACTTAGTAATGAGCATGTACTTAACTGAGTCAATGAAATGCTCCATTTTATTTATTTGTTGTTCTTACTTTTCATTTTCACTAATCTTCATACAGTCTTAGTTACTGTGCTAAGAATGAGCACAGGAATGGTTTGAGTGCTGACGTAGAATTGTCAAGACAGGGAATTATTAAAAAAATAGAATTCCAAGTTTTCCACGGAAGTCAGGGAAAAAAGAACTATCTGAAATGTCATCGCCAAAAGGCCATTTGTTTTATGTCTTTTCAAATCATACCACTTGAAGGGGAAGAAAAGATTCCTGACATAATAACCTTGCACAGTAAGTTTCGTTCTAGGGCAAAATTTTATAGGTAACCTTAATACTCCCTTAAAAACTGAAGTTTTTATAGTGACATCAGCTCCTTAACTGGAATAAACTGTGTTGCTGTGATAGGAAAGAAATATATGTTTGACTTTGGGAGATTCATCTTTTTCCCAAATCTTGATTAGTAGGTGGCAGGACAATATAGCATTGAACTGTATGCAAAGATAACCAAGATTTGAAATATGAATCTATTACCAGCATAAAAGTTGAAGATGACAGTTGTAATCTCTTCAATCTCACAATTTACTTGAGTTCTGGGTGAGTTTGAAGTGACTGAAGTCTCTAGGCAAGGCTTAGTGATTTGAAAAGCATTATACGCAAATGTGAAATCTAAAAGTTTTAGTCCCTCCTTATCTGGAACTTGTACAGCTCAGGAGAACTGGTCTACTTTGGGAATGTAAAGGAAGAACTGTGGAGGAGCTGCAGTAAATCTACTGTAACTTTTTTCCTTTTTATATCACTTCTATATAGCTAGCCGTACCTGCTGAACTGCGCAGCTCCAAGAGGCCAAAACCAGCAGTCATGGCAAGCCGGGGTTAAACTCGTTCAATAACGTTTGTTATCCCATGATAACAGTGCAATTAACACATGGACACAAAATATTTCCATATTTTGAATGCTTCTTGAGAGGTTTAAATGAAATAGTTAATTGTTAATTATTTCCAAATGCTTGAGTGAAAACAAGGGAATTCACTAAACTTCCATGCAAGGGAAGTATGTATTACATCACAGCTGTAAAAGGTGATGGGTGGATGCTTTTTTCCAAATTAAACAAGACTTCAGCTTGTGACATGTTTGATCCATCTTCTCTAGTGACTAATTCTCTTGAGTGCTGCAACCCCAAATAGTGAGAGAACTAATTCTGAGCAGCCAGGAGTGTCTCTGTCAGTATTTCTTTATAAAATTCTGTAAAACAATGCTGATTTTTCACCATTCACTCCTGTGATACTGCAATTTCATTCTCTTCAGCATAGCTGATGTGGATTTACTTGGGATCAAAATCGGCCTCTATACACGCTGAAGTATTTCACTAAAAATTAAATAGATCCTTGAAATTTTATTTCCCCATCAAAAATGTAAACATTTTGATCCACTGAAAAGTCTCTTTGGAAACAAAATGCATGTAGGATTTAGGAAATTGAACAGATGGTTCAAAAATTAAAAGAAAAAATTAATTAAAAAATTTTGAGAGATACTTTATTTATTTAAACTTTTTTTTTTTCTAGTTCTCTCAACAAAACTCACAGAACACTGAAAAAGCTTTGAGATGTTTCCATGAGGATATTTTAGAATTGAACTATTTGATGTAGTAGTTCCTATGTTCCATTATGATTTGATCTATTTTCCTGAGCACACCTTGGATTGCTCAATACTCTTAGGCCGCTTCCTTGGGTTGGGAATGCAGCTGGATGTGTGGGTTTGTGGTGTGGACATGAACTGAGCCATGAAAATAACACTGTACCCAAAAACTATGTTTGGAAACCATTCTGAAGCTTTCCTTCTGCTTAACTCCAGATCTGTTTGAAACCTTATGGGAACGGTGCAGAATTGACTTTTGTCACTGTTTCATTATTTCTTTAATCAGCCATCAGCAAGTATTAGAAAAACCTCATTTAGGCAATAGCAAGCAGAAATACAAGGAAGGTGCCTATTAGTAATACACAAAATCCAACAAATTTTATATAATAGCCTGAGCAATCAGATAAATTAATTTTTAAAACTAGTTGAAGAGAAAAATTAAATAGATGCATTTATTCAGCCATGACCATTCCGAGTTTCATGTCCACTGGAGTGTCAGTCCTGACACATTATTAAAAAGATCAGATTAAAATAGGAAGAAATTTAGCTAATGAAACTGCAGGGAAAAATTTCTGTAATGTAATTGCTTGTTACAGTTTTCAGGCTCCTGTCTGCCACCTGCCATGCTCTAGTAAACGGTATTTTAGGAAAGGCCATTATATAATAACTTTTTATATTATAACAAGATTATGTTTTCTTGCATTGACATTCAAGCACAAACATTTATAATTAACTGTGGGAATATGCCTAAGCTGTACCTTGTTATGAGTGATATAGCTGTTTTCAGAATGTTTACTGTACCATTGCCCTTTCTAGCTCTATCTTTGGCATGAATAAATGTAAAATTTTTAACGGTGTACAGACAACAAAGCAATCAAAAGAACGAGAAGATATGAAAGAGGATTTACCAGAACTTGGGTTTCCTAATTGAGAACTTATTGTCAATTAATGTTCTCTGGGATATTGTCCTTGTGAAAAGGTGATTATAAAAATAATGCCTTTTACTGGTTCCATCCACTGCATTCTAAAGGGATGAGTAGATTTTTCTTGTTGGTTGCTGTAGTTGTGCTGCCCTACCAAGAGGATGAGTGGTTCTCAAGCTGCCCCACATGGCCACCTGTGCCTTGACACTTATTAAGAGACTGAGGATTTGAGCAATTTTCTCATCAGCTGGTAGTGCTGCCAAAAATCACGGTAGTTGTGAAATTGAGACACACGCAGCTGCTCCTCATGTCATTCCATCTTTCACCTTCTTCACTGCACCATCATTTCCAGTGCATGAGGTAGGATGCAGGATCCTAGACAGGATACTAATGAAACTAAGGGTAGGTGGAGCATAACACTGTAAGAAAAGAAATCTTCTAGCAATGTACAGTGGTTTGTGCAGTGCCTTGTAACCAAGTTAAATATCACATTGCACAGGACACCACAACTTGTTTGAGCTGCGAGGGCAAAGATGTCTTATGAAAGATGTTCTGAAGGACTTTAACCCCTTATCAAATAATGCACAGGCCAAGAAAAACCTAGGTAGGTTTTTAAAATTTATTTAGAATTAACTGGAAGACCTCTATTTTTCTGCTTCATGCTGTGTACAATAATTATAAATTTGAAGGCACTAAGCGGCATTACGCAGGCACTTGTTGAAAAATTTGATGAACTATCTGATATCTAAAGGTTTCAGTGAATACAAGTAATCTGGTCACTGACACTGGAGCTGGGTGTGGTACATAAGTTTTATGTGAAGTAGGACCTGGTTTAAAGGGGACAGGTCTTTTCTTTCCATATCTCTGAGAGGATGGTCTTCTCAAATCAAAATATCCTTCCTTCAGCACACTGATTGTTCTCTGAAGCTTTTCTTCTAGTGTTACAAGCCTCTGGCATTGTGGGTTTTAACATCATCATTATCCAACTTTTGTAGATCTGCCATTTCTGCATCAGGTACTGCACAGATACTTTATAGGGACAACTACTTTGCTAGTTTTTTGTGACTGTGCCTCTACATGGTGGAGTTTTGGGGGTTTTTTAATTATTTTTTTAAAAATTTGTTTGGTTTTGGTTGAGTTTGTTTTTATTTAATTGAGAAAACCATTTGAAAGTTGTTATTTGCAACCTGTTATGAACAGTATAGAAGGAAGGAAGCAACTGTCAGGCTTAAGTGAAAGCAGTCGATGCTCTAACATCACTTATCTCATGAGACCATTGCTCAGCTGTTTGAATCCTGCTGTGGCAACATCACAGCTTTTAAGGCAGTGACCCAAAGGAAGGTGGTCCTGCTCTCAGGAAGAGTGTATTTTTAGAGGCATTGGGGGGAGAAGGAGGACAAGGAGATAGGAAAACTGCTAGAGGACAGTAAACAACAGGTGATTCAAGTTGGATGTTCTTTCCATTATTTCTGGCACAAAGCAGTGGGATAAATTTAGAATCTTCATAGCTAGATCCCTGACTGTCTTTGAGGTGAAAAACTATGAAACTGCTGAAATGTTGACGCCTTGCATAGGAAATAAAAAGTCATTTATTGACGAGGTGTGTCCATGTTGCTTCCCCAGCAATCCTACCCTTTGGCAGCCCACTTTTGTGCATGTTTATGAGGCAGGTACTTCTCCTATAAGTGAAATACTTCAGTGTTGCTGTTAATCTTCAACAGTTATATAGCCATGTGTCTGCTCAGCATATCTTCTTTATGTTGTATCTCTCAACATTGTAATATCACATTGTTCTAAGAATTCCACAATGCTTAGTCAAGTTATAGCTACATGAGATGAAAACGTAGAGATTCGCTGCTGGCATAGCTTAGACAGATATTTTTACATTGAAATGTAAATTTCTTTGATGGAAACTTACGCTACTGTAGAAACAAGACTAAACTTTAGTTATATTCAGATCCTAAATCATTCACAAGAGGAAAAAATACTCTAGTTTAGGGCTTGGTATGATTAATTCTGTATGTCAAGGGTAAAATGGTGTATTTCTCTTTTCATAGGAAAAACAAATGACCATCAGTTCTAGCACTGACTTCTGATTACAATTTGTCCTCTTTGCTTATTTCACAATTAGTGTACATAGATTAATAATTACAATTCCTGAACCTGATAATTTATGCATTAGTATTTAGCCCCTGTCATGTCTTTAATTTTTGCAATTAATTGTTTTAATAATGGAAAGGTTAATTGCACTATTCATCAGAACTGCTTGCTGTGAAATGGTAGACAAATAAGAATCTTTAAAGATAAAGGGCATGCTGAGTGCTCTGAGCTGTCATTTCAGCTCAGGGAAACTCGCTGAAATAGCCAAGTGGGTTCAGTCAGTTGCTGAGATTTCAGGCATCAGAACTGATTCCATTAAAGCAAAAAGAATTGTACCAAATTACAGGTCACACAAAAAAAAAATCGTCATTGAAGAATATCTGATGTTCTGCTGTCTGCACTCTGGCAGGGTCCAAAGGCATGCACTCCTCCTCAGCTTGCTTTGGATGCTGGTGTTTAAAGTGTGTTTTTAAATTTGTTTAGGACTCCTGTCAGAACCTGAGTGCTGCTTATGTCCTGATTAATCCTTTTTACTACAAGGCCAAATTGTGTTGCTGCCTGAACCTGTCAACCAGCTGCTGCTCAGCCATTAGAGCTGGGGTAAAGCAAATGCATAATTGGTGTGTACCTCTGGTTATACAAATACAAAGTGCTTAATGACCCCTTGTTCTTAAACATGAATTTAATATGCAGGTGTAAATAACTGCAAAAATGATCAGATTGGGATTTTCAAGTCCATCTTAATTTTGATTTATTGACATATTTGCCTGAGGAATTGGCTCATTCAAGTGAGAAGTGTTTGTCCTGCTATAATGGTGCAAATTTTCAACTTTTTATATACATGTAGTAAAGTCAGGAGGAGCGTGTGTTTAAAGAAGAAAACAAATTATAATTCTGGAGCCAATCTGAGACATTTTAACACAGCCCTTTGGTAATCTTCATTCATGGTAGTGACAAACCATACCCATTTTGGGCACAGAAAAATCAAATAGTGTTTAGTGATCAGAGCTGTCAGTCAGTCAATGGAAACTGTGTTTTATAAAGTCGATGTAACAATATTAACAAGACAAGTGTCACTTTTTCTGCAAACAGGATTATGAAATGGCAGAGTTTATTGAAATTTACACCTTAGCATCTGATTTTCACTTTATCTGTACGAGTGTCCCTGTTTGCAACTGGCCACGGGATGCTACCAGTGGTAAACTTAAGTGGGAGAAACTCAAGACAATTCCCACCTTCAGTCGGACAGACACAAGCTTATATTAGCGCAGACTTTTCTCAGGAAATGTTCAAAAAATAATTTTCATTCCCTTTAAATTAATTCTCACTATTAAGCTGTGCAATAGATTCTGGTTTTATTTTCTGTGTAAGAAAGTAGCTAAAGGACCTCTGAAAAACACCAGACTGATTTCTGATCCAACTATGAACACCTTAAACCATAAATCTCCAATAAGAGTATGTTTTCATGATCCAGAAATATGATAGGATCCTCTCAGGAAATACACATTTTCTCTAGCCCTCAATATACTTTTCCTTTTTATACTGGGCTAAATCAGTAGTATTGTGCAGAAAATGAAAATAAGTGACAAAAAAACACACTGAAATATCTTGCGTGTTAGAAAATAAACTCGATCATAAATAGCCACTAATTCGGTTTTGTTAGATGGCAACCTTTTAGCTTCCCTTCTTTAAGCTGTATTTCATAATGCTCCATGTGATTACATCTGGACCGCAGAGATGCTTTCCTTAACATAGCTGTAATTAAGGGTCTCTCCATGCAAACAATTTCGATGCAATCTTTGGTCCATTGGCATCAACGTAAAATATTTTATTTATTTTTCTGGGCGTGAAAATTATATCTGTCTTTTCTAATTGCACCACTTGTTTAATTTCTCTTCTCTCAGCCCACAGCCTGACTGCCATTTGCAGCTGACCAGCGCTTTTCATTCCAAACACAAAACATACTCCAAGAAAAGAAATCAAATGCTTTTATGAGGTAGCCTTCTGAATTGTAATACAAATACTTTTCACAAATTGTGGATGTGTGCACATATATATTTAAAATATGGTACTGCAGATTTTTCTTTCCAATATTTTGCACCATTTTTATGCTTCCTGCAACCTCACAGAAGCTGATATTCAATATCAAGGACTTTGACAAATGCAGGGCTCCAACTACTCAGTCACACTTTTCCTCTGTATGTGATGGAAAACGTAGGTCTCTCAGCTCTTGATGGATATTGGCTGAGAAATTCTCAAGTCTGCACTGAGAAGTTCCCAAGCAGAAGGGTCGGGAGGCTGCTCTGGGCTGGAGGCTCCATCCCCCGCTTAGAGAGCACTGCTGGGCACGTGTGTGCTTTAAATAACGGTGTCTGGAGAGGTGGGTACCAAGGGGCACATAGATGTGATACAGCTGGAATTGTGCAAGAACAGAGAGGGACAGTCAGGAGGGTGGAAAGGCACAGGCCTGCCCTGCAGTGATGGACCCCAGCTGAGGGAGATCTCCCCACCCCACCCCTAAGGAAGCAAAGCACGATAGTTTTCTTATATCTCCACCAAATCTCTGAGTTACTAGTGTATTGCTGGGTTTGGTTATAAACCCAAAAAAAGGCTCAGCCTGATAACAATGACCCTCTGTATAACCAAAAGCTGCACTCGCAACAGGATCATGACCTGATCATGAAGTCCTTGAGGAAAAAACAGTTTCTCTGTGTGTGCTAGAGGTTAACTTATGGATCCTCTCACTGATGTAGGGTGGAGCTATTCTGTAAGTCCCGTGTTTCTTCAGTCCGTTCTGCTTCCAGGGGTGATGTGGGCTCAAGTCTTGCTTTACAGCCCGTGTGGTACTTTCTGAGCAGGGCTGCCCTCAGCCTGCTTTCCTTGCAGAGCGCTGGAGCTTTTGCAGGGGTTTATCTCAGCAGTCCCTAATCCCCAGCTGTGGTCCAGCCTGGCCTCCTCCACAGAAATGTCTGTATCACCCGTTGTGGAGCAGCATCACCTGAGCAAGAGGAATTACTTACCTGCACGTTGCTCTAATCAGCTGCCCAGTTTTGGAATAGTGAGAAAAATGTGCTTTTAATTCATTGTTGATCTTGCCTGTTACGAAGAATTTCGGTGTAGCCATAGATGTTACTCTAATTAAAGAACTCAAGTACTAACATAAATTTAATGTCTATTTTCCAAAGATAAATAGTACCAGGGTTTTTTTTACCTAGAAATGAGCCATTTCGTATGACAAATCCTTTTCTTAGGACCATAAGCTGCCTTTCCAGGCATCCAATGAAAAACTTAACACCACTTAAAAATAAACCTTGCATTAAGTATTTCTGGCTGAAATACTGTTTATAACAGCATAGTGCTAATTATGCCTGCTTTCCTTCCTCTGATGCAGGATGATTCCAGATCATATGTCAGAAACTGAACTTTCTGATATTTATTAATACATTTAAGTGATAAGCAAAAATTACCTATTGGAAAACATAATAACTACTTATATACAGCAACTCATCTCCACCACAAAGATGGATTTTTAGCACCAAACAGAAGGTTTTGTACTTTGGCTGTGCTGATGCTGAAGGCATCAGTTAAATTAGAATCCTTTGATATGTTAATTATTTATTGTTGTAAATTATGCATCCTCTAAAATCAAAGAGACACATAACCTATAATTTATTATTAATTTAGCATGAAAACTTGTCTTCATATAACAATCTCTCTGTTAGGTGTGGAGTTCTGTTTTGAACTAAAAGCTTTTAATATGGGCTACAGTTAAAACACAAAAGAGGCTGAGGTTTTTCTGAACATGTGAAAATGATCTCTAAGACACAGTTTAACCTCTACAACTTTACTAAGCTTTTAAGTTCCCTGAATGATGTGCAGTTATGGATTCATTAGGCATGGGCTAAAAGTGACTGGAGTTTTATTTGTGTATCTGTTGTGAGAAGATTGCTAGGTGGGGAACTGGGTTTTGTTAGTGCAAGAACTCTGGAGAGCACGTACAAGTGTTTTCATTTGCAACAAATTTTGCAAATCTTGATTGATTTTTACATTGAGAAGGAGGTTGTGAAATTCTTGGACTGTGTCTGACTTGCTCTTTCCATTTGCTTTATTCTATTTCAAAGTTTAGAACAGAATTATGGATTTTGAATTCCAGACAAACCAAAACAACAGATCTGCACTGCAGGATTAGAAACTGGGGATATTTGTGCAGCTGTAACAAAACTGTAAGCTGTCCCCAACCAAAATTTCATGTCTTCATACTCCTCTGTGCACTAGGCATTCTTCTGGTGTTGGAGCAGGATGTAAATACTAAGTCTTGGTTGCTAAGATCTTGGAATTTCTTAGAGATTTTTTTGTTCCAGAAGAGAATAGAAGTGGGAAGGCAAGATATGGTTCTGTTTCTGATAAAAGGAACAGGAAATAGTTATGCAGGCGTCATACTCATGTGCATAGCACATACTGAACACACCATAACATCTCGGGGTCACTAGAGGAAGAAAGGTCCCACTGAGTTCTTAGCTCTAATATTTTGTTATAGAAGAAGAAATGCTACATTGCAAAATAGCTTAGCAGAGTGAGTTTTAGTGTGAATGAAGAAGTATGAACAGAAATGCAGGAGAATACAGGTAATGACTATGTTCTTTAATTTTTTCAGAAGAATTGCTTTGATTTTCTTATGGTGTTAAATGCCTAGGGAAATTTCAGACTTGTTACAGAATTTAGAACTAATATGTAGTATTTATAGTAAAATATTTATAATTAGTCTGTATGGACGTGTTTATACCAAATGTAAAAATCTTCATAGAAAAAGGTAAGAAATCTGTGTAGGAACTGTTTTTGGGGAAGTGCCCAATTCAGCAAGTGTGTGACACCCTCTCTTGATCAGCCAGTAGACTTTTCTTCCTTTGTGTTATAGCAAAGGTGCAGCGC
>JAYRBT010000028.1:5648233-5670550 GCA_036023395.1 Myiotriccus ornatus | reverse complement strand
TTAGCAAAATCGTTTTGAGGACTTGCCTTGGCTTCCTGTGTGCAGTGTTCGAGGGGTAGGTCAATGGTATTGCAGTGGTGGGGGATGAAATAGGATACTGGGAAATCTGCTGTACCTGTAACTGCTCAGTTGCTCTTTTCTGGTGTAGGAAACCAAAGCTGAACACACGAGTGTCCTTGTGAGAGCAGTTGTGTTTGCATCTAGGTTTCTTCTTTTTAGTTATTTGCAGATATGTGGACACCTAAAGATATTTAGACCCCATCTGTAAGAGTACATGGAAAGATTCCCACATACTCATGTTTGGACCCAGCAAGTTCATTTCCATGCCTACCAGACGTACTTGCACACCTCCATACGAGCACTCCTGTACTCACAGGGAGTGTGGAGTGTGTTTTGGTAGAAAGTAAGAGAAGCTGTCCTGGACTGTGTTTTTCTTCTTATTTGGGATCGAGAGGCATATGATGGTGATGTAACCCCAGCAATTTTTGAGTACTCTTGTTTTTTTGGTCCACCAGGAAGGAACTATTACTTGTATCACCCTGTGTTGAAAAGCTGCCAATGTTTTGAGGAAGGAATAATGAAATAAAATGGGATTTGGTTTGTTACCTATTTGGGATTCCTTTTCAGAAAGACTTAATTGGACAGAGTTTATAGCCAGGATTGTTTGCAGAATAACATATTTTAAGTTAGTACTAGTAAATACAGAATGCGAATTTTGGACTACTCGGGAGACTCTTTTCAAAACTGATTAGGTGGGTTAAGAGCTCTGGGGAAAACATAATTAAGTATTATTTTTCCCAGTATAGATCCTGCAGTATATTCCTGTAAAACAATTCCATTTATGGCACTAAACCAAGTGATTTGGGTTAAGAAATTTTGCAAACAAAGTAATAAATGTTAAAGCAGACTAAGCAGTGTAATGCCACGTAAATAGAGGAGAAACCACTGCATGAAAAGTGCAAATGTGTCTGGGTTCAATAGTTCAATGAGAGCATTACCTGAGTATCTACATTTGAGGCTATAATTATATTGGCTGATGCTTGCTTTCAGCACATGTAGATAGCAGATCTATGGAACTATACTTGAAATTAAAGGCAATTTACTGCCACTCACCTCTAAGTTTTTCTTTTTACCTGTCATTATTTGTCTTGGCAGGAAACGGTTTCCAGAAGAAACCTGACTGGAGATTTCATAAGCTTGTAAAAAAGATGATGATGCATTTGGACATTAGGGCTAGAACAAGCCTGCTTCTTTTCAGTACCAGAGAGAAATTCCCTTGCAGAGTTGTCAGGGACTACATTAATTTCTCAGGTCTGTGTTTTATGACCGTTCTTGCTAAAATGTGAGCCAGTTTCTTCACTGCAGTTTAATTTGTTGAGGAATTTGTCCAGAATGTGTTTATTCCCTTCTTTTAGAGATGTAGTGTGTATTCAGATATTCAAAATCATCACATAAATAAGCTATTAGCTTCCTATACCTTCTGTATCCTCAGAAATGAGATATTACTGCATCAAAAGCAGATGGAGAATTGTCTATTTTAACTTGACTGTGGTTTTAGCAACTCAGATAGCACTTAGATGAACAAGGATACTTACACAAATATCATCTTAAGAACACTACATTTGTATTTCCTTCTTGAAAAAAAAAGAAAGATGATGCTTCCTGATTTTCACTACAGAAAGAAGTATCTGGGATAACATGTAAGATAAAAGAGGGTACAGGTCCCAGGGCTTTCTGTTAGTAAAAGCTAAGAATAATGATAGCTAAGATGTCACGATTTTTCAAGAAATTAACGGTATAGATCAAAATAGTTTTCTTTATAATTATTCTTTAGTTCTTTTGAAATACCTTGGCTTATCAAAGGTATAAACTATTTTGCAAGACCATGCCAGGGGATTAAATTTGTGGGGTGTTGGTTGGTTTTATTGTTTGCTTGTTTTCTGTTTTAATTCTACTAGCAGTTTAAAATTCAACATGAGGACACAGAGGATGTTTCACATGTTTAGATTCTTGGAAATAGTTACTCTTGAAACTGAGAAATGCAGAAATTATCAAAGTCAATTACTTATCAAGTCAATTACTGGAATAAAGTCATAACTATTAAAATGCATTGTCTCAGCCCCTGAAGTTGGTTGTTATCTCCAAGTTTTAATATAATTTTGTGGCCAGTTCTAAATCCACAATTAAGTGTTGGATGTGTCTTCTCAACCAAAAACTGATTGGGGGGCAAACCATCTCACCTCAAGGATATTAATAAAGTGAGAAAATTGGTTTCAAATTAACTCTTTGTGATCACTCCCCTGAAGATGAGAGGACCATCTAAAAACAGTCCTACTGTCCAGAGGGCTCTGCTCTTTCTGATGGGTCTGTTCTTTGAAAACTCTGCCGGTCTGCACTTGCACCCTGATGCTCCAGACAGCCGAGACTTCTACTGCTCTGGATAAGGTTTGCCTTTTCCATTCTCCCCCCTATATCTTCCTCATCGTGCTCCTTCAGGATTTCTGCTAAGCCCAGGATTCCCATAAGTCTTGCTGATTGATTTCCTTCCCACATTTCTTCCTAAGGCTGTTCCACACATTTGAAGACTGTCCTTTTCATCGCCGGACCCCTTTGCTTCCAGTCAGGCTGATAAGGGGCTGTCTGTCCACATTCCCTGATCCCTCCAGCTGGCAACTTTCAGACTGATTTCTCCATAGTAAAGCCTAGGATTTTTCACCAGGATGCTGACAGCTGTTATTATTTATTTCCTGTTACTAAGAACTTAAATTTTGAATACTGCACCAAAATTGGCTTTGGGGGGGTCACAGTTTACTTGGAAGTGCATTTTTTCAGAAGCATTATTTTTTAGTGGCAGTAAAAGCTGAATTTAATGTGCTGTAGTCTAAATTTTATCAGTTGGATGAATGTGTGCATGTTGTAATATTCATAAGCATTCTCCAAAGAGAAACATATTAATTCTGATGTATCCAAGTATGTTCATAAATATTAGTTGGCTTAAATTTTTTTCTTAAAGTTTTGTGTATTAGTTAACTTTTTTAATGATATTGATGGGGTGCTTTGATAAGTGAATACTTATGAAGGTGGAAACAATCTAAACTATGTCTTTCTGCTTTTTAAAAATAATATAATATGAGTATATAAGGAGAATAATTCATGTTGAATAAAACTCCATGACAATGTTCAGGACAAGAATTTCTCAATTATTTTCTTATCAGAAGAGCATCCATGGAGTGATTGAGAATACTGCTGCTATTAACACCCCCCCGCCCCCCAAATATTACTATTTGTCAATTCATTATTTTATTATGGAACTTTCAATACTTGAGGTCATGTAACCACAGTTCTTGGCTGGAGTAAGAGAACACTTGAGATCTGTGCCAGCATGGCTGGAAAAGTTTGAGATCACTAACATTAAAAGCTCCAAACCTAGAAATCAACAGAAAGAAGTGAGCCTAATATCGGTATCCTCAAATCTGTTTTGGCATTATAGAAATTCTCTTCTTCCTCTGCTTGGTAGGTAACCATAGGCAGGGAGTTAGGACAGCTATTCTGGTATCTTCACTGTTTATTTCTCCTAGAAAGAAAACAACTGGACCAATGTAACTATGTATTTGCTTTATAAGTTATTTTAGGAGCTGGAAATGCCTCACAGTGTGCAATGAGATGGTCTTTCTTTTCCCACCGTTTCTTCCCCACCTCAGCCTTACTCTTTTACCATCAGGACTTGAATTTGGTTTGGGTCTGGTTTCTATAGTAGGTCCATATCAACAAATTGTAATAATAATAATAGTGGGCAATTATTTCTGTAATGTTACAATTGGAAACTCAGTAATAGTTTGATGTGGTGCTGCTGCCCTAACTGAAACATACCCCTGCTTTAAGTGAGGATTCAGTACATGATACATTCAGAATGGAGCCTTTGGGAGAAACAGTTTGTTTTGTTACTGTTTTGACTCAAATATAAGTGCAAGATTTCTTTACCTGAGACCAGAATTTAAGTTCCTTAGGGATTGAAATTTCTTTTTCCCTGAGAGAAAAGGTACAAAATGTAATGCCAAAGTTGATATAACTAGGATCTTAAAAATATTTTTCCAACAATAATGTATAATCCATCTGAATTTGTTGAAATCTGTGTGAATTAAAAAAAAAAGGCTTAGCAGAACCAGGATTTAGTTGTTGATCAGAACTGGAAAATGGGGATGTAAAGCAGAGCTCAGTCACATATCAGTGCATTCCACGGAGCCGTAGGAGAGTCCCAGGCGCTCGTGCCACGAGGAATGAAGATGTCACTGTCTGGAGCTAAGCCATGGAGAGCGACTCTCATGGAATAGCCACTGGAATGAGCTTGTGCTCTGCTTCCCCAGGGAGGCACCTGAGCCTTGAGTGCCACCACCAAACCCAACAGCCTGTTGTGAGCAGGTGCCTAAAACAAACTGCTGGGGCAGTTCATAGTGTATCTCCTGCCCCTGCCTTTTGTCCCGGTGTGTGCCCAGCTCTGTGGTTACACTCCACTCTCTGGCACAGCAGCACTTCCCTGGAGGGAAAACCAGGCTTTGAGCAAACTACTAAAGCTGCCTGGAAGGGAGAGGTCCTGCAGGTGGTCTGTTCTGAAAGATTTCTTGCATAGCTTGAAGTTACTTTACGTGCCAATTTTAAAAGATGAAACAACTCATATTCACTTCTAATACCTGAAGTTACTTACATTAAATAATACTGAAAAGACTTAGTTCAATTCACAGTATTAATTAGTATACAACATTTAATTCCTGCACTGCAGTGAAATGTTTCCATTGAACTTGTAAAAAAAGTTATGGTTTACTGTACTGATAGCTAATGTATCATTTTCCCAAATAAATTTAGCAGATATTCCATTGTCTAGGCTTCCACTTATGAAAGCTGACTCCTGTTAGCCACCCCTCCGTAATGGCTTGTGGGGACATTGAACAGAAAACCAAACTAATGCAGACATTTTTCAGTCTCCTAAAATGATTAAAGCTGATGTAAAAAGAATCATTAGAATTGAAAACATTAAGATCATTAAAAAGCCATTAAATCACCTCACTCCTCTGATTTATTTAACAATAACCTTATTTGGTCTCTGTTTTAACATCACAGAAACCCATCTTTTGTCTCTAATTATTGGCAATCACCCACCATGCAGTAGCAGGACGTGTTCATCATGAATCCCTTCTTTTCATGTCTTCCTTTCAGTTAATTCTTCAGCCTTTGCAGATCTTGCAGCCACTTTGGCCACATGCTTAGACTCAAACATAAATAGATCAATTGAAACCTGCACAACTGGTTGCCTACTTAAAGACTAATGTTCAGGCTATCAGGGCCTATTGAAATAACCCACACTGAACTCTACTATTACCTTAATGGATCATATTTAATTCCAAGTGCTTTGCTTACAAATGACATCAGAATTTTAAGCAGTGCTCGCTGTAAAAGCTATAACTGAGGTTCTCTGAAGCATCCTATAAAACCCCCAATTTTTTTTTAACCCAGCATAGCAGTGGGGATCCCAGACCACGATGAAAAAAAGAGACCTTTGTCACAGTTCTCATTTGATGCTGGCTCTTGTCACTTAATGACTTGTACAGATGATTGACTTTAAATATATCTACTGTCCCATGGAGATCATGGAAGCTATTCATGTGCTTAATAAGCAAGCATATTGAAAGGTTTTATGTGGAGAACTAGACTTTTCAAAGGGGCTTTTTATCTTTTTGAAAGGGCTCTTAATTTCAGTAAACAAGAATAAAAATAAAATCATTCTTTTTTCTTTTCTCAAAGGAGACTCCTAGTACTTTTGAAAAAATGCTGAAAATGGGTGAAAATAATTATTTTGGAAAGACTGTGCTCAAACTACTGATGGAGCTGTTGGACATACTGAGAGAAATAAACCCAAGATTTTTATAAACATTTTTAGATGAACTTCTACATCAGCTGTTAATTCTGGAAAGCACATCTTCAGAAAAGAGTGACTTAAGAAACAGTGAGAGGAGTTTCACAAAATATTCTCTGCAAAAACCCTCATGAAAACTTATATTTGATGCATACCTGTAATTTAGAAAGCCATAAATAAATCCTACATTTCAGGAGTATCCCTAGTTTGCCTCCCAGGATACTCCACTGAATGTACCATGCTGAGTTTCGTGTCAGTATAACCAGGAGTAGGTTCTAATATGGGACAGCCACAGTTATGGGATCTTGTCTGGGTATAGCAGGGAACTGCTCTCCATAGTTTGAGGGTGAATTGACATCCAACCTCATCTTACCAAAAGTCCAAGGTTTATAAGGACATAATTCCCCCTGCCCCCCACACTGGGGATAATTTGGAGTGTGCATCTCAGGCTTTAGGAACAAGATACTTGAGAAATATTCTCATTTTTCAGAACAAGTTGATGGATACTTATCCCATTCTGTAGGTGCCTAATCCTTTCACTCTTAAGACCACTGTTTTTTTATATCTATATAATATGTATTACACTGGTGCTGTATATTAGTGTTTACTTCTATACGAGTTTCCATCTTGCCAACGTTAATCACTGTAGTTTTGACACTACTTCCAAAGTTTTTTGCTTTGTGACTGTTAAAGCATCAAGTTGATCAGTCACATTAAAACTAACTCGTTATTTTGAATCTTGCATTATATTATGGACTGACCTTTATACTCTGAATACTTTCCTGACAATTCCTCTGACAACTATTTTCAAGAAGTGGATGTGCTCATGTTTTAAATGATTTAAATGTTTTACATTTTGAATTCAGTGCAAGTGAGGTACTTGTCTAATATGGTCGCAGGGAGAGAAGAATGTAGATGTTGGACTATCAGCTGTTAACTGCAATTTTCAATCTAAGTATCTCTAGATGAATATGCCCAGGAATATATTTGGAAATCAAAAAGTAACTTGGAGGCTGTAACCGCAATAGCAGAAGGAAGTCTTTTCATTTTTGAGAGGGGCTGTGCCAGGGGAGCTGCATTTGGGGAGTGCTTGATGGGAGGTCTGCTTTCCTTGTCCTCTAATGAAAGTAGCAGGAGTTTAATAGAAAGTTATTCTTTTATGTGCTCCAAAGACCATGATCCTAATAGGACATAGACCATAATTCCTGGTGCTTCTCTAACATTCCTCAAATCTTTTAGAAAAACTAGATTAAAAAAATAGGATTTGGGGCTCATTGCTAATGTGGGAGTCCTGTAAGATTTCACTCATGTAAAACAGGGCAGAATAGATCAGATCTCAAATCTGGGGAGTGTACCAGATGACTTATCAAACCTGAAGCTGGTCCCTGGCAGTTTCTGTACTGTGCTTTACTTTCTGTAAAACAGTCAAGCACACTTTCTTCCTGATATTATGCCTGTGCATAATTTTGCTCTTCTCTTCTTGCAGGTCATTTGGCTTGACCTGTGAATCTGCAGCAGGCAATGAGATAGGAAGATAGCTGCCATAGGTAAGTGCTTCTTAAAACAAAAGGTACATGTCAATCATTTACTACCAGGAAATCGAACGGACTTTTTTTGTCTGGTGTTGCTATAGTGAGAATTGATGTCATGCTGCTGATTAAGCTGTCATTTCACTATGAGCTGCTTCTGGATGGAGCTGTGGTTAAAACATGATTCATTAGAATATTGAAAATGTATATATATTACTACCACTTCTTTCATGTGCTCACATTTTCTAGTCAATGCATGGTGTGGTAGTTAATGTCCCAGTTAGCTGAATGGCAACTGCTGGTTGGGCTTGTGTTGACATCCCAAATTGCCTTCTAGATGTCATTGTCCTCCCGACTGTACTGCTCAGAACTGGGATGGCCTGAGGCTGAATCCCTGCTCAGCAAAGGAAATTCTCAGACATTCAAATCTGAGATTTGCAGGGGCAGAAATTAAACCAGAATACAAGAGAGGACTGTAAAGCTGAACCTGTCTGATCAGTTCTTGTATATGTCCTTCTTTAAAGCTAGTGATGTTTTAAAATATGAGAATGAGTGAGTAAAAAGTACCGGTGTGGTGACACCCTGGTAACATCCCCAGTGTGTGTCTGAGATGCCTGTGGAAAAGACAGGTAACTTATAAAGATTAAACTTTGTAAAGATTGAACCTACTAAAAAGAAGCATGATGATGTATAGAAAACCCGGCTGAATGTCCTTTCAGCTGGTGACCCAGCAATATAAAGTCGTGCAGCCTTGTAGATTTTGGAGAGGGGTTCCTCTTCAGAGAGCAATCAGCAAATGCTGCGCTTCCTTTTGGAACTGTTACCAACTACACAGAAATGGTTGGCGAACTGTCTGCTTTTCCTATGGATTTTATTTATAGCACCTTGGAATAATGCATAATATTTTCTCAGCTTCACGACACAGTATTGGAGTAAAGTGTTTAATTTTGAAAAGAAACTAGAACAGCATTGCTGCAAGAGTTTTGCTCTCCTCTTCCATTCTGCAGAATAGTCCCTGGGTCTTACCATTAATGGTGTTTGTTGTAATAAATTAGGGAGAAAAAGAGAGATCAGAGTGTCTTTGCACTGGGCATGTTAGTTGTACGTTTGACTGATAAGGCTAATGGATTATCTTTTTTTTGCAAGACTGTCACATGAAAAATTGATGCACTTTGTAACAATTGATATTAAGCACCTCTTCTGCCCTTTGTGAAAATTAAAGTAGCTGCTTTTTCTGTGCCCAGCTCCATGCAAGATGGACAAATGAAAAAAGTTATTTTTATGCTAACTTGCACCAGTGTACTTCAGGAATAGATGCAGGATCAAAATTACACAGTCATAAAGGTGAGGTCCTGATTTACTTCCCAGTTTTATTTCAGCTTACTTTTCCATTGCCAGGAGGCATAAAAGTTACTGAGTTATACTACATTCACCTCACGCTGGTCTCCTATCAAACAGAATATCAGTGGAACACCTCCACAGAGCTCTCTACATGAAATTGTCCTTTTGTATGTCTCATAATCGGCTGCAATGTGACCAAGCATCTGGTGGTGACAAGCAGATGTCTTTGATTTATTGGCTAATATCACTGCTTGTTAGTGGATGGTTGAGCAGGAGACTAAAAGAGCATAAAATCAGAGAGAATAAATTATGAAGGCACCGAACTGTGGCATTATAAACTCCTCCTTGTCACAGCTGTGACATCTCCCAGGAAATGTGCAATGAGAGAGACATCCCCTCTTCAAAGACAGTGGCCACCGTCTAATGATTTTGAATAAAATAAAAAAACCCAAACAAAGCTCAAACCCACCAATATCTTGCCTAAAGTGGTAGTTTTCTTGTGCTTCAGAACAGTTCATCTGCTTGGAAAAGGAGTTGATTAGCACCTAATTCAGAAGTTTGGGGAATCTGAAGGATGCTGGGGGTAAGAGGGATATCTCTTCCGTGATTGGAGATATATGGTTTTCTTAAGGTGCCGTCTAAGAATTGGATCAGAACCCACACTAGAAAATACAAGCTCAAGGTTCTGCCTCTCACTTTCAGCATTAGTAGTCTTGCTAAGCAGGAGAGTGTGCCTGGTCCCTGTTGTGCAGAATGGTTGTCCATGCCCTGTCCCAGCTAATGCATGGAAAAGATGGGAATTAGCTTTCCAGGCTGTGGTGTGTTCTGTTTTACAAACAGCATGGAGGTAACTAAGACATTCAGGTCTGTTCTGCATTGCAGATTCTTTGTGGGCTTGACAGGAGGATCCTAATGGGCTGGGTGTGCAAATACACGACAAAAGTCCCAAAATGGGGAATCTGCAGAATCTGAAATGCACTTGCCATATTTTATACCCTTTTAAATAGTGAGTACCTACCAAATTATACAATGTATGTGACTGAACACAATATCTCTGACAGTCCCTCAGGACAGAAATGCAATAGATCTCAGCTATTATTCATTGCTGACAATTATTCTGAGCTGCAGAGCAGTGATAATTCTGACTACTTACAATGTCAAATAAACATTATGTATATGTTTATTTAATAAATCAACTTGAAGTACGAAAGGAAGAAGGTACTCACTATCTCACTCCTGTGCAGTGATGAGAAGTTAAACTGACTCATGGCAACAAGCCATGGAATGATTCAGTGGGAAGCGATTTAAAAGTTATAATACCTTCAAGAAATAACTGTGGACATTACATTTGTAATTGACAGGTTTGTGTTAAAATATTTATGTAAATATTTTTCTCCTCGAGTGATGGACTAAGAACCAATTCAAATGGGCAAGTCAAAGTCCGTGCATGGTTCCAGAGACAAGTTTAATTTTATTATTTCAATTGTAATCCAGTGGGAGTTCTTGCAAAGTTTCCTTTTACCTATTCGATGTTAAATAAACTGTAGCCATAACGAGGAGATATTCCCTGTACTTTTAATGAGCAACACCAGTAACTGGTCATGACTGACTGAGGAGTGAAAAGAAACTTTTAAGGGTGCCCATTGGAACTATTTTGCTGCTGCAGTTATCTGAGGGTATTAGCCTTGAGCAGATTCTGGGAGCTGCAGAAAGAGGCTGCACAATTAAAAAGGCTGGAAGGAGCTGAGTAGTAGCTCTTAGTGCAGGGAAAGAGGAGCACGGACTAATGACATGAGACCCTCAGGCACAAGGGAGCCGGGACGGGACTACAGAGCAGTTACATCACAATGCTCTAAGCCCATTTGTTCAAGGGTTTCAGCTGACAAGTGGAAAACCCAGGAATTTTCTAAAGAAGGTGTTTGTTGTTGCTTGCGCTTTTTTTCTTTTTTTTTTTTTTAATCACCTAATATTCAGGGAGAGTGTCTTCATAATAGTTATAATCAAAAATGTAATCAAAAGAAACTTGATGTATAACATCACAAATAATAAGATTAATCTCATACTAAGGGAAATGTAGACTGAGGGCTTGATAAGAGACAGTTGCAAAAGGGTGAAATCATGATGCTTAGTGTTTCAATATATTTCTCTGAGTGACCTTTTTTAATTTTAAATTATTTTTTTGTATGAGAGCTGTTCTGTCTAATGGATTTGAGTGTACTGAATAGATTTGAAAGGATTTCCTTCATGTTCACTTTATTTCTGAAGCAGTTCAGCCTGTTTCAGCTTGGAGTTACAAAATGGAACAAAGAGGAAAATCTCCATAAAATATGCATACAATTTTTAATAACGAGTTCCAAAAATCTCTCCTATAAATAAGAACCACTGATCGAATCCTTGTGTGGATTTTCTGTAAGAAGAAAAAGATGACACCTTAAGACAGGATTCTGTTGTTTTTCAGACAGTGGCTGCGTG
This sequence comes from Myiotriccus ornatus, assembly GCA_036023395.1. Lineage (NCBI taxonomy): Eukaryota > Metazoa > Chordata > Aves > Passeriformes > Tyrannidae > Myiotriccus > Myiotriccus ornatus. Next base: position 5,659,300 of record JAYRBT010000028.1, on the reverse strand, counting down.
TCAGTCAAAGCATTTCTGACAGTGAAAGACATTAAAAAGCCACAAATACACAGAATCTTGAAAGACAAATGAGATGGAAGATAGTCTATTAATAGAAAACATAAAAATAAATACCAGCCAAAACAACTGCTTCATTCAGAGTGTTCAAAAAGTCAACTTGTCAAAAATGTCATAGGCGTCATGATCTTAGTGAATAGAGTCCACTTTCTCTGAGGTGCTGCTTCTCTTAATAAGAAAAATAGAGGGAAAAAAACCCCCTAAAAATAACTTGGGTAAAAGAAAAGTAAAATATCTAAGAGGTGAGACTTTAATTTCCAAGATGAGCTGCTTCAAAAATAAGGGAGGTCTTTTGTTTAGGAATATGGAACTCAGGAAATATGAACTTATTGCACAGTCCCACCAAAGGCTGCAGATAACCTGGGCAGGGCACTTACCTATTTCTTGGTTCACCAACCATACAGTGGGAATTTTAACTACATTGTCACTTGATTCAAATTTATTTTTGGTTTTGCCATCTGTACAACTGTTTGCTGGAAATGTGATTCATGAACAGGATAGAACTCCAGTTGTATTCTTCAGCTGGTTTAGGTCCTATAAATGCTTTGTGATTTAGCACTTTTAAGGATAAATGGTTCGAAATTTACATTCAATGAAAGGTCTTTCAACCATTCCAAGGAGCAATAGTTGATTTTACACAAAATGCACACTTTACTTAGATATCCAGTTTAGGGTTTTTTAAGTATTAGAGAGAAATTCTGCCTACTTTTAGGAAATAAATAGAATGTGTGTTTCTGAAGTTCATACCCAATATTTACTTTATCTTGAAAATTCTAATGTGGTTTGCACTCTGGAGATAATAATTTTGCTTTATCCAGACAACTAGTATTCCTTTTCTGTTCCTCATGAGTTGTATTTTCCAAAGGTGTCCATAAATAGGTGGATACAAACAACTACAAACAACAGGTTATTATTAAATTTTTTATTTAATTGCCTGTAACATGTTGGAGAGCCTGAGCTGAGCTGTCTGAGTGCTTGAGCTGAAAATAGAATATGGATCTTGGTTTACATTATCCCAGCTCAGTGCCCATTGTTTTGTACTGTAGATGTTCAGTTTACATAAAAACTTAGTTTTAAGAGGGCAGGAAGAAACTGTAAATATATTCGTTTTAATGCATAACCAGGAGGGGGAAAACTCCTGCAGTCCTTGCCTAAGTGGATTTCTGGTCAAAACCATAAAGAAATTCATGCCATATTAGCCAATACTTTGGGTACTGAATTACTTGTTATTGTAGGAGCCCTCATAACATGTTATAGTTGGTTCCTGATTTCAAGCAGGGGAATTCTCAGCTTTTTTTTTCTTTTTCCCTCTTTCTTACTGCAGTTATGTCTACTCTTTCCAAGAAATGTGTGCATGTGTCTGCTGGTCATGGCAAAGACATCCCATGAGAAATGAGAAACCTCTTAATAGCTGTGTAGACAGCCCTCAAGGCTTGTATTTTTAAGAGTCTGTGAGTCTCCCTCTCACTATCACTTTCATATTATTATTACTTTTTGGTTTTAATTATTCTTTTCATAAATCATGGATAAAAGATTCCCAGTGTAGCTAGTAGAGAGATACTTTTCCAGTGGACACTTCAAAGCAGAAGTCTGATTCAGGATGCTCTAAATTGTCCTCTGAAATAGTGTATCTCCACAGACTGCACAGCTTGTCCAGTGCCTATAGTTCCTCTCCTCTCACATGTCACTTGGTGCACAACACTGCCGATACTCCCTGGCTAAATGTCACTATTATTTGTTATATTTTTCTTCACAGTTACTCCAAGTGAATGAAGCATTCTACCAAATTCTGCCATTTTATGCTGATGTAACACTGAGGTGGCTGCTCTTTTGCTTAATAATTATGGGTTTGGAGAAAGTGCTTTGACTCCGATTGGCCCAGACAGGTTGCCAGCAGAACTGTGATTGCATCTGCCCAGAGTAAGCTCCCCCCTGAAGTGCTGGATGATATGATTCATTAGTAGTGCAGCATCCATTCAGCTGCACATACAAGAGGAAACAAATCCCAGAAGTGCAAAGACCTACATCTGAGGGGAAAAGTATTTCTATGCTGCCAAGCCTCTTAAACGTGTGCAGGGTTGTTGGAGACACTGTTTAACTATACAGCACACTTTTAGCTTGCTTTTCAAATCATAGAAAAGGCTCCATACTAGGAGAAAACTTTCGCCATCAGGTATTAGTCACTCTTCAGCATCTTTGCAATTAAAACATTACTATTGCAAAGTCCTAGAGGCTGAGGAATAGACATTTCTTGTATACTTGAGTGAATGTGAGAGTAACCATGTGCAGCCATGTGTGGTGAATCTGTCAGAACTAACAGCAGGAACTTTGATAAGAGTTCTCCGTCAGTAAACCTGCTTGATATCTCAAGGTCTTTGAATTGTTATTATAAGTGGCATCCAGTAGGGCTGCTGCAGTTAAGGGTCTGTCAGGTTTCCCCTCACACACTTCCCTAGGGTTTTATTATGTTTCAACTTTTCCAGGTTATGTTGGGTCTAAAACTATAGCCAAGAACTTGTCAGCACAGGCATGATTTCTCCCCTGAATGATCCAATGGCTTAGTTTAAGAACTAGAGAGGTTGAGGATCAGGACAATGTGTGTCCCTTGGGGTACCCTGGGTGAGAATCATTTAAGCAGCAATTAAGAAGAATGAACATTGCTCTTCCTTGGGAAGAACAGCAGATGAACAGGAGATGCTGAGGGGCAGCAAAACTAGAACAGATTACACGAAGGAATTAATTTCTTTAGAGAAATGATACTTTTGGAAGGCTATTTCTGTGTGACTCCATATTTGGAAGATGGTAGAACTATTGTTTTTGAACTTTCATCTCCCCCCAAAAATTTTACTATTATCATATTTATCAATAATAAGCAGAGACTGGAAGTAGGTACAAGATCAAACTCTTCTCATTTATATCTGGAAGTTAAAAGTCCCACACTGGCAAAGTTTAGGGCTTTCTCTTTTAAGGCTGGTCACAGAGGAAGTCAGTGAAAGGGCCTGGAGATGGGGCAGTGGTGGTTGGGCTGCTGAGCTGGCCCATGGTTGGGCAGGGGAGGTAAGGATCCCCTTTACTGAGATGAGGAATAGCAGCAAGGTCATGTTTACGTGCTGTAGGTGGCACATGCAGCTGTTCGTGCTGTTTGCACTGGGCAGAGCAGATCTGGGAACGTTTCTACTGTAGCTGCAGAATGACTTTGTAAGTACAACTTCTGCGGTTGTACAAAAATTAAGCTAAATGTTTCACAGTTTTCTTGTAATCTCTCTGTTTCATAGGTTCATACCAAAATGTGCTGAGTACTGTAGACTGCTGAAATAAGTAAATGGATGTAAAGAGGTTTTTAGTCGTATGGTCTTCATCAGCTGCAGACTGTCAGTATAGAGAGCACTGTGACATTAGGTGAAATTTCCAGCTTTCAGTGGTTAAAAAACTGGTTTACTGACTCACTGTAGGGTATTAAAGCATGTTGCTACTTTGGGAACAAAGACAAACATGAGGGGTTTTATTCCTCTAGCGTTCCTCTCACCTGCAAATAAGTGCTGCATACCAATTTCTCTATGCTGTAATGGGCACTCAAGAAAAAAAGAATCCACCTAAGAAAGCCTAAGCACTATTGGTGTTATGTAGGAGCTGTCCAAGTCCTGCAATGCAACACATGTTCAATTCAGCCTAAATTCAGTCATATTTTGTTTTACTGATATACTTTTGGTTGAGGGCACTTGAGGAAAAACATCCTACCCAAGGGCAAAACGGGATCAGCTGTTCCTTGTCATGTCTTTCTTTATGGGGCAAGATCACCATTCATAACTCTTGTTTTCTATCCATTTAATTTGGCTTCTTGTGCTTCTCCAACCACACATAAAATTTTTTTCTTATTTTTTATTTCCTATCAGTTTGCTCTGTCCTACTACAACCACTTCAGCTATGGATACATGTCCTGCATTTTTTCTTGGGAGAGGGAACTGTGTGATGCTGGTAGGATGTGGGCTGTCTGTGTGGGAATTTGGCTTATTCCTATAAAGTCAGAATGGTAAAGGGGCCCTAAGCCTGAGACAGTCCCTACATCAAATTAAGCCTATGACAGGACACAGATATAGTCCAAACAGATCAAAGGTTTGCTTTTGACCTTCCCTGCCCAAGGCAAGCTCTCACCACACAAACAAATCCCAGATGAAAGCATTTATTCAGCTCTTTAAATCAGTCTTCCTTAAATCCATAGTTCCCAACCTTAAATAGTGCAACCTTTCTATCTTATTGCAGGAGGCAAAACTTGTATTTCAGCATTACTGCAGACAATGCAGATGGTTCAGTGTTTGTATGACAGTGGCAGTGTGTCCCAGAGAGGTTGTGAATTCAGCAAAAATGGGCTCTGGTGGCCTTTGGTTTGAGTTCAGTTGGTTTGTTTCTGACGTAGATCAGAGGGGTTGTTTGATAGCCTTAATAAACAAAGGGTGACCTGTGAACGTGAAGAACTATCCTTGTCCTCTATGATTTCTGGAGCACCTTTTAAAATCGTCAGAACATGAAATCATCTCTGTACTTTATTCCAAATGTGGTCTGGCCATAAAATAACAAATGGCAAAATAGCCTTGACTGAGCAGCTTGCTGACACTGTTAAGCTTTTTCAACACCATATTTAAGTTTTGTTTATGTGTATTTAAATCACATCGTAATCAACACAGTATGTGCAATCTCCTCTGGAGCCAGTGAGGTTGCCCCAAGAATAATTTCCCACCCAGAGCAATCCATTCTCTTACATGGAAACCTTCCAAACTCAGACCATAGCTTAGGCTTTCATTCTGGTGGAAGAATTTTGAGCCCAAAACACAGTCCTGTCTCTGAAATAATCCCATGTATTCCTTTACCACTGTCATTCTTTTCCTTTTGGTGGGCCTTAGGTAGAGGTCCCCCCAGCTCCCTGTTTTGTTTGTGATTTTTCTCCAGATTTCTGAGCTCTGTCTGGGTCTGGAACTGGAAAAGCTAAAATGTTTTGAGGGAAAGTATTCTTTTTTTTTAATTAGTGCTAGAAAAAGAAAAAAAGAAATACTCTGAAATATTTTTATTATTTTTACATCAAAATTGAAATGTTTTATGAAGTAGATTTAATTTCTATGATGGGCTTGGAGGAAGCCTTCATTTGCAAAAGACTCTGTTGCAGGGCATCGAGAGAAAATATTGCACATCTCATCCCTGAAATGTTTTATTGGCGTTTTACCCTGTTTCACTCTGAAAAATATTTCTGCAAACAAAATTGTGTAGTGGAACTAAAATACAGTTTTTCAAACAGTTGAGGCATTTTTATGGCAGTTAAACCACGAAATGTGAGCACTGTCCCTTAGTTTAGCATTGCACAAACATGAAAGAGTTTAGAACTGCAGTTGGTCAGTGTATGCTCTACTGATTAAAAATAAAAAATAATCCGAACCCTTCAGGATATGATCTGAACTTGGACATTTATTTTTTCCAAATCAAGAAGATTTTCAGGACATTGAAAACACTGTTAAGAATTTAGGTTTGGAAAGAATGTAAAAATTATCTTTTTTTTTTTTTTTTCCATTTAGGTGGTTTGTGTGGTGTTTTATAACAGCTTTACCAAATAGTTGTCAGCTGCAGCTGAGCAGCATGTTTTGTATGGACTTAAAAGTGTAGGGTGGGCAATGTGCAATGGCTGGAGAATCTTCAGCTTTATTTAATCACTTCACTTTGCATTTGAAAAGTAATTCATCATGGAAAGTCAGTGGGGTATAGAGAGCACTAATTGCAGCAAAATATCAAGGACAGTTTTCCTCTGTCTTAATTAAACATTAATGAGTAAAGTTATTTGCAAATGCATGCTGCAGGGATGGACTTGTCTATCCAAGTTTTGTAAATACTGACACCGGGTGTCAAAATAAAACACCTTAATTGATTTATACAGAAATAGTTTAAAGGAGTGCACCTGGAGTGACATTTCTTCAGCTTTTTATAGAGTAGTTTCCTGATGAATTATTTATAAAGAAACTTGGCCTGACCTATCTTAATTACACAACTGATTGTTTCCAAACTAATCAATTTTGTAAGTGAAGTGAATTCTCTCCACTGTCAGGCCTTACTATGGCAAGAAGGAGATGGGAGAAGAAATGCACCTTTTGACAGCAGTTCCTACTGTATTTATCAGTGCACTGCCAATAGCATCCTTAAATTCAGTAGTGACAACAAAGGACTACTTCTAATCTCAATTTATCTGTGTGAGGAATGTAAGTAAGAAAGTAATAAGAAAGACTGTGAAAAATCCAGTATCAGTACCTAATTTTTGGTGCCAAGCCACAGGGCATATCAAGTAAATAGAGATAACAGAGAAGGAAGAGGTCAGATTGTTTAGTATTTAAGGTGTTGTTGGAATGAAAATGCTCTGTAGCAGGAATTCAGGATTTCAGAAACATTGCTAATAAGATGGTTCAAATTAAATAATTTTCTCCTGTTCTGTAAGAGAATCCCCCCATTTATTTCCTAAATATTTTATATTTTATGTAACTTTCTGTATATTTATTGTGATCGTTTCTTAAAACTAAAACAAACAAAGGAGCCAATGACACCTGAGCTTTAGAATTAGCAGAGGAAAGGTGTAATGAATGACAACAACTGCTGTGCAGCTGGAGGGAAGCAGCTGTCCAAGGGTGAGAATGTGAATACTCCTGCTTAGCTGTAGTGGAGTAGAGTGTTGAATAAAAGAATTACAGAAATACTTATTCTGAACTTCTGCAAAATCATGTTCTCAGTGAGAAAATATGAACAGAGACATCAGGGAAGAACTGATTCAGATAAGAGGGAAAAAAAAAGAAAAGGAAATTTAAGCTCTGCTTGAGGAGCTTTGCACTCTATGGAGCTTTCCATTAATTTTTTGTAAGAGTTAGTCTCTTTCCTATATCAGACATTTCTTGCTTACACATATTCCTGAAGTTAATATTGCTAAAATTATTTTCATGTGTCCTACCTTCACTACATTCAGCCCATGTCATTTAATTCCTAAACATTCCAAGTACACTCTGAAATTTTCCTCAACTTTGGAGAAAAAAACCCATCACCATGATTGACAAATTGTTTGACAAAACAATTCTCAGAGCAATTTTCAGTGGTTCACTGTCAGATTAGAAAAATGTATCAGGTACAGTTCCAAAGAGAGAGGTGGCACAACTGAACATTTCCATTAGACACAGACAATAGAATTAAGAGTGACTATATTGCATTTACATGTGACAGATGTATACTTGGGGACGTGATCAGAATTCAGAGGGATCTTGGGATGCTTGGAAACAGCTCCCCCCAGTTATTCCAAATTTGTAATTCGAAATGCTGTTCACCCAAACCCAGTGAATCGGCCTCACAAACGGATGTTGCAGAACAACAGGCCAAGGAGTGGGTCAGTAGTAAAGGATATGGGATCAATAAATAGTTTGTTTAGGAGATCATAATGGCTTAATGTGAAATGTTTCTGAAAGAAGTTCATGTCATAGAGGGATGTATTAACAGGAAATGATCTGTAATAAATATATAAACCCACAACAAAAAATAATAATTTAAAAACCCCAATCAAACCCATAAATTGGAGAGTAGGAGCAGAATCTGGAGAATTAGCATTACTAAGAAGATCTGTACGTCTTAGATCATAAGTTTATCACCTCAAACTATCCTACCATTCAGGAAACCTCAGTGCATATTATAGTGTTACATTTTGGGGTTTGTTAAGGTACCTCATTCTGCTGCACGCACACAAGGAACAAATCTAATAGTTATGTCACAGGCCTTGCAGGTTTCTGGTCCTTTTAATTTATTTATCTGTTGGGTTTATTTGGTTTTCAGTGATAACAGTAAAGGCCTCCTGCCCCTTTATCATTGCTGTAGTTCTAGCCAAACTTCCACAAGAAACCCACAATAGTACTGTCTTCTGTGTCACACTAAACCTTTTTTTCTTCAATTAAAAAAGAAAAATGACCCAAGCCCCTTAATTGGCTATTGCTATAGGCAAGATCATCTTACATTCCTGTGGGACCTGGGCTGTCTCACAATTTGTCTGAGCACGGCCCAGGGATTTGTTTGAAATGTTACACAGAAAAAATTTAGAATAATCAAATGGTCAAGGTCTGTTCACACAAGTTTGTGCAGCGTGCACTCGAGCAAACCGAGTCATTGCTCCTGGGCAACACGGCAGTATTTATTTTGTGGTTTTGCTCGTGGCTCTAGTTGCTTCATGTCTCACTTGATTATTACAAAATAGGGGACCTTTGTGTAATTATATGAGAACCATCACCGCCTGGGGCTCTCAGAGGTGTGGACAGACGTTTTACCACTCAGCTCTAGGAAACACACTTCATCACCCTCCTTTTTAACATGGGCTGGAACCACTTGCCATGTTCATTTAATGGGAGCAAGCAGAAGACAAGCTGACTTGTCCTTTTTCCTACAGCTGCAGTCCTACCCTTGTACAGAACATTTACATGGCTCTCCTGTTACAGATGTGCTTGTACAGTTACAGGAGGGTAAAAGGTTCTGCTTGAGCTTGGGTGGGGAGCGGGAAAGGCAGTTCCTGTGGGGATTTCGTTACGCTTGGAGCATTCAGGACTAGACTGTGGAAAGGTGGTGTGAAAACAATATTCTCTCCTCTAAATTAAAACATTTTAAGAGCCATTTTGAAATGGAGAAACACAAATGGTGTCTGCAGCTCTCACTGCTTCTATGAAATACATTACTCTGCTGTTGTTTTCCTGTGCCAGCCTCTTTGTTGCTAATGAGGAGCTTGCAGTCCATCCTGTTTTATCACTGCTGTTTTGCATGTACCTCCTTCTCTGTCATTCTCTGGTTATTGTCACCTTAACTGCCTCGTGGATATTGGTGCAGATGGATAATAGTGATCACAGGATCTTATGGCTCAGCAAGTCCTGGCATTGGCAATAACTTTGCAGAGCGTGATGTGAGTGTTGTAGGTAGGAAATCACGTGTCCTTGATCAGCTTGGGTCAGTGTGGTGGATTTTCTGTGAAGCTGCCATCAAACATGCAGCAATTTTAGAAAATAGAATAGTGTGGAAAAATGGAGGTTATAATGGGGAGTGAATGGGCAGATTGCCTTCATGTGCAACTAATGGAGCTAAAATCTGATATTCATCATCAGAATTGCCCAGGAAGGAAGTACAAAAAGAGGGTCAAAGTCTTAGCCTGCTGCTGTCCCTTTTCCTGTTCTCTGCACCAACCCACAGAACAATTTCTAATTCACTGCTATAATTTGCCCAGGCTGTGGTTTAGAGATGACTATTCAATGCTTCTGCATGTGTACCAGAGCTTTCATTTACCCATTTTACACCCATTTACATATTGTTTTCTCTTTTAGTCAGGTTTGGGTTGAAAACCCTTCCATATAATTGTTGTTTGAAACTACTTTCATACATTGTGTTGAACAGATTTATTTTTTTCCCGTGGTTTTTCAGGCTGTCATAGCTCGAGACTCTTTGGTTTTCCAGATTTTCAGCTTTGCAGCATGATTCCTTCAAGCTTTTGCCATGTGGACTGATGTTGATAGGTGTAAGTGAAACGAGATATCCCCTTCTCATTTTTTTTAGGAATCTCCCTCTTAATTAAAATCTTCAGCCCCACAGTATTGTAAAACCTGCAAAGATTGACAGCATTGTTGCTTACCACTACTACAGCACTTCTAATTGACAGTAGATATGGTTGAATACAAGAACAGGTGTTAACTGAATAGTGATTAATGCTTATGGCCATTTATGCTGCATGTTTAAGCATTTACATTGAGATGTGAAAGGCAGCAAAAAAAATTCATTTTCAAAAACAATTGAAGAAGCTCCAATTTTCCATTTCCTCGTGTATTATTCAAATAATAGCCCATGGTGACATTTACCCTTCAGGAGAAAGGTTCACAGACACTACCTGATCTCCCTGATAAGCATGTCATTCAGGATGCTGTCTCTATCAGTACTGGTAGAATAATAAGAGGTTTGGAGAGAAATGGAATTAAGGGTGAAATTTGTCAGATTCAATCCAGCACTCTGCCCTGGGCCATGGAAGAACTGAACTTTGGAATTTGTTTACCCCCAATTAGTTTTTTGTATTTTAGTTCCACTTAGCACTGAGCTATGCAGTTCATGTTTTGCAGATGAACAAAGTCCTGTTTGGATAAAGGAAATCCTGCTAAAGGAGTAGCCATTTGACAGACTGGAGAACCTGAATATCTATCGACTGTACTGAGAGCCTCTGCATAACAGAGCTACCATTAAATTAGATATATTGGAAGTAGCATTTCTCTACTGAAGTTCTTTTTAAGTACTATGGTGCAACTCCACAACTTGAATGCTTTTTCTTTTTTTAAAATAATACAGTTTTTCTTTAGTTGTGGCCATCAATTGGGCATTTAATATTCTCATTTCTGTCCATAGTGTCTGTAGATATATTCATGTATTCATAATAAAGATTTTGTCAGAAAAGGCCAATGCTATTTGCAGACATGTCTTTGTTGTGAAATGAATGAAACTGAGTCCAGAGATTCCCTAAGCCAACAGTAACATGGATCTAGTGGTCCTGGCTGTGAGGTGCATCTTACACAGCACAGCATCTTCATCTCTTACTCGGGTTCGGTTGCTGCTACCAAAATTCTGAAGGTGTTTCAACTCAGTGCATTGTACGAGAGAATAGGACATAAATAAATAAACTACTGAGTAATAGAGTGATACCAGTAAGCCTGGGGATCTTTGCTGTTTCTCATCTCTGTATGTGGACCTTCCAAGTCTTGATTAATCACTCTCCAACATAAATGTATATTGTGCTGTTTGAGAGAACCATCTTTACAGTATTTTCATTACTTTTGCACCCTACCTATTCAACATTTCCATATATGTGTATATATATATATATTTGATATAAGGAAAAAATTCTTCCCTGTGAGGTTGGTGAGGTCCTGGCACAGGTTGCCCAGAGAAGCTGTGGCTGCCCCATCCCTGGAAGTGTCCAAGGCCAGGCTGGAC
>JAYRBT010000028.1:5624205-5646583 GCA_036023395.1 Myiotriccus ornatus | reverse complement strand
TGCCCAGAGAAGCTGTGGCTGCCCCATCCCTGGGAGTGTCCAAGGCCAGGCTGGACGGGGCTTGGAGCAACCTGGGATAGTGAAAGGTGTCCCTGCCCATGGCAGGGGGGTTGGAAAGAGATGGTCTTTAAGGGCCCCATCCAATCCAAACTGTTCTATGACCAATCATTAATGAGTGATAATGGCTTAGCAAGATTAATGGACTCTGATTTCACCCGGCCCAAGGGTGCAACACTCTCCTCAGGGAGAGATGAGAAATTTGAGGGTTCCCTGTGCTTCAGGTCTGAACTACCCTCAACCATAACACAGAGAAGCAACCCTTATTAGTAAGAAAGCCTTATTAGGAAAAATTGAACACTTGTGTAGAGCAATTTTATCATCTCCCTTAAGGCTTTAATATCATTCTGCCTTGCCAGCATCGCAGGGGAACCCAGTGTATGACAAATTTGGGAATTTGCAGTGAGTAGGATTATTTCGAGTGTCTGCATGGCAGATGTTACTCCTGACAATATTCATGTTATTTTTCAGCTGTAAGACAATTATGAATAGTGGTGTCAGCAGCTTTAACTTCTAAGACACTTTTATGTTTGCTATATGAGTGGTTAGTTACAAAATGCGAGTTTTTATTTCAAAATTTGTCCCTCAAAGATTGGACCCTTAAGTAACTGTCATAAAAGACAACATACACTTTATCTCGTGTCTCAGTTGTGTTTCATAGCAGGTTATGCCCCATCTGTCAAGTTAAAGTCTTTAAAGAAGAAATCGCCAATTTAATGGAATTTAAGAAAACAACTATTGTGCCTTGTCAGTACTCCAGCCTTTATTAACGGATGGTATTTATGTTTCATTTCTTGTTTAATTCCGGTTTTGGTTTATTTTGTTTTGCATAAGTGTTGTGTGGTGGCCTCAAACCTGGTGTTAAAAATACATGAGAAGGAGCTTTATCTCACAGACAGCTGCTCTTGAAAGGTGGGATGTCTTTGTGCCAAGCTGTCCAATTTCTTGTCCTTCCCCAGTGCTCCCTTGAGAGACTTGTAAGCACCAATTTCTCACATGGCTGATGGTACAGTGAGAGAGCTGGAGGTTAGGGTGCAGGAACAGGGCAGAGCTGGGAAAATTATCCCTTCCTTTAGTATCAATATTTAAAGATCAGGATGTGTTTATGTTGTTTATGCAGTGCCTTTGCCAGACAGAGCCAAGGCTGTGATACCCACAGTACCTCTTACACCTTTACACTCGACTTAGTGGCGCTCCACAGTGGCTGTTGTCACTTGTATTTTAGTGACAGAAGGCTGTGCTGCTACTCTTGTTCCTTTTCTGTTTTCCTAATTGCATTATCCTAATTTTGAGGGCTTAAATCAGCAAGAGCTTACTAAAAAGACTGTATGAAGACAGTGTGTTAAATGAGGTCCTTCTCCTACTTGGAAAACACACACTGAGCACCGAAGAAATTGAGTTGCTTGAATGAATAAATGATAAATGAACGTCTAGAACATGCCTTTTTAACTTCCAGTTTTATAGGCTTCATATAGTGTCTAATCTCCACAAAATCTAGCGAATGTAATCCAACAGATAAATTGTAATGGGCTCTGGTAAGCTTATGAGAAAATTTTGAATTTAAATCCTTGTGTTTCTCATGTTAAACTAATTCCTAAAATTAGGATTACAAAACGGGTCTGTAATTTGCCTAATGTCCCAATTCACATTTCTCATTCTTGCAGTCAATTTGAGCAGTTTCTATTATCTTCCAGTTTCAAATGAATCAATCAGCACCTGACACAGCCTTGTGGATCCTCAGCCATGTTTGCCCAAGGCAATGGAACTGCAATCAAAAGCTACCTCTATGAGTAGGGGGTTATAGCTCAACACAGCAAAATAATGTTCTATTCTGCTGAATACAATAAAATACACCATGAATAAATTAGACTAGCTCTATTTTCTGCTGGTTGTGAATTGGGATTTTTAAGCTTATGCAAGGATTTAATCTATCTAGTCCTTTAGGATCTGATTTTTAAAGATGCCTTTCATTCTGGTCTGAAGGGATGTTTGTCCCTTTCAGTTTTATAGCCTGAAGTTTATACTCTTAATTGAAATTTAATAGATTCCCTCAGGTTATGATAACTCCTTATTACCATTTCTGTACACCAGCTTTGTTCATTTCTGAGGCCAAAAGAAAAATAAAAATCATTCCTCATTCTGTTTCCTCCACTTGGAGGTAAACATTAAATGCCACCTAAGAACATCTTAGGAAATGCTAATGGTTTTTCAGGTGTATTGTGTTCATAATATATTTGGTACTCATTTACATTCAAAATAATCAGCGACAGCTGCCTCTGACCAATGTATCTTGATACCAAATTTGCCCTTGATTCTAACAAGTACTGAAAGAAGTTCTGTTTTGACCTAATTAAAGAGATGAAGGCAAAGAGACTCTTCAAAGATAGGACTCTGGGGAATTCCTCTGCCCAAGTTTTTGGAGCTGTCAAGAAAAGTTAAAATGTTGAGAACTTGTGTAGTTGACTGAAGCACAGGTAAAATAAAAATGGCAGGACCCCTTAAACAGGGGAGTAGTGGGAAAACTGAATTAATTTAGAGGTAAGCAAGGCATAGAAAGAATGAAAGAACTAATAATGCATATGAATATCCCCACCTATTTGTCATACAAGGATGCAGCCATTCCCTGGCTAGATAGACTATACCTTGTGTTTAATTGTATCTTTTGATAAGAGCTATAGATTCCATGTGCTAAGAAATCAGCAGTGAGAACATATGGTATGTTTACAACATGATTTAACAAGGCTTGTCCTTTTACTGTGGCTACTTGACAGACACAAAAAGCTTCTGGTTTATACCTGAGGGAACCAATGTTTTCTTAGTTTCCAACATTTAATTCAAGACTAAAAGAATAATGCTGGAAGACAGACATGCTTATTTGACTTTCTTGTGGACAGCTGTATCTTTTTGTGAATAAACTGAAAAGAAATCTGCAGATTTCATTTGCATTTTGAATTCAGAAAACTTCAAAGCTGCCCAGAGTAGTGGGAATTCGTTTAATATTATGAAGTTAATTTGTTATTTTCCTGAATATTTGAAAATTTGATGAATACAATGGGTTTGTGGAAGAAAAACCTGCAGTACAGTAATGACAGCAAATAGTGGTTTCACAGTCCTGTGTGTCATTGCTCTTGGATCTGTGTGAGAAAGAGTAGAGCATCATCTGGGCCAGCAATGGAAGCTAAAAGACATCCTAGTTAGAGCCTTTCTGAACCAATTCTGGTGTTTCTGTGACCAGAGTTATTAATGAGGCTGTGTTTTTTTCTCTCACAATCCTTTACAGATTAACCATGTCAGTTAACACCTTTTACTTAATATTTAGGGGCTGCATGTTGCCCAGGTCCAATTACAAGTTTGTACATGGGTACATAGGTTAAATATTTGCTGTAAGAAACAAGGTGACTGTGAAACAAGGGAGATGTGTTGTCAGCAAGAAGTCTGTCAGAGATGCTGTCAAACCTTGCAGAGAGAGTACGGGCAGGATGTAATAAATAAGCAGTTGTCTAATGGCAGTCAGTCAGATGTGTGAGCCAGAACAGTTTAAGATCACTTGTGGGTAAATATTTAAGAGACTGGTTGAGGTATTTTGTGCAGTCACTAAGAAAATCAATCTTATGAAAAGAAGGGAGCTCCAGCTGACATTCCTGGTTGTATGTGTACTAAGAAGAGGAATTCGAGTTGTATCAGTCCTTTTTTCCAGTCCACCTGAATTTTGAGTTTTAATTTTAATTAGGTGTTTTATAACCTGAAACCCCAAATATATATTAAAATTGAGTAACAGGGCCTTGGTGAGAAAGGCTTATATTTTTACAATAAGCTGAAATCAGCTGGCAATGGTTCGAGTGCACCAGACAGCATCACTCCAGTAGAACTGCAAAACTGATAAATGGCAAAGCTGCCAGTGGTTCACCAGCCACTGCATTTCTTGCTCCCTGCAGTGGAGGGCAGTTGTGTCTGCTCTGTGTTCTGCTCTGTCTGAGTGTGGTGAGACAGGGTCTGTCCACGTGTGCACTGCTGGATTCCTGCCCTGTGCCAGCAGCTCAGACAGGGAGAACGGGAACGGCCTCTGGCAGCAGCAGCACAGCTGGGGATGGAGCTGCTGGGGGAGCACAGCACCAGAAATCACTAGAAATGTATTTCTGGAAGCAGTGCTGCAATATTTGGCACTGAATGGGCTACACAAACCCGCCTCCTTACCTGGCATAGTGTAGAAGTTGTAGAAATAACAAGAAAACGAAGGCTGGTGACAAGAACCACCTACTGGTGCTGGAAAGTTCAGCACAAATGTTTTATTTTTGTCAAAGTTATAAATAGTCAAAACCAGATTAAAAAACAGTGGCCATCAGAAACTGCAACATCAACACTTTTTTTCAGCTGAGCTGCTCTGGCTTGCAGAGCAGCTTCATCTCTTTTAGCTCTCATTTCTCAGAGACTGTGATTCTTCATGTTTTGGGTTGTTTTTTCTTTTTTAAGTTAAAAATGTGTAGGATCTGTGTGTACACTGAGACGGAAGGTAGACAAACAAAAACCTGATAATCAGACCCCAAAACAAGAAAAGTGCCTTGTGGGAATCAGAGAGAAGGTGCAGGAGCAGAACTTCTTGCTTATGTGTTGATGCTTCAGCAGTAAAGGGAACTGATTCCTGCATTTGACTGTTTAGAGAACATTTGTTTACACCATTTCCCTCTGTACCTTAACTCAGCCCCTGCCAGCCTTTCCCTTCTTTTTCTCTAGGATTAAGAAGAGGGGGGGATGCAGCTGATGGCAGAAAGGGGGAACAAAAGTCTATTTGTTGAGCAAAACAATTTAGATTTTAGGCTCTTATAAAAATTGAAAAGTTGAATTTTAAAAATTTATAGACAAAATATCCATATCAAATCTGGAAGTCTTTGTGTTTTCTTTTTAAAATGTTTGCATAAGTTACATCTATAAAAGAGGATTAAAGTAGATTGTAATGCTAAATAAAATTTTTTTTTCTGAACCAAAATGAAATTCTTTTCACTTTAGAGGACGGAGAAAATTTATTTTGCTGTATTTGCTTTGTATAAGTCTCCAAAATGCATTCCTTAGAGTCCGTTGTCACTAACTGTGTTGGAAGCTATTGGTTTCAGACAAGAAGTAATTCCGTGTCCTGTGAAACTCCTTCAATGCAAATAAATAGACCCCAATTTTAGACTGCTTATTTTGTCAGATGATTACATCACCAAGTGCTGGTACTATTGCACTGGCAGATTGCTGCCTAGTATATTATACTGCCTTGTAAAATGCATATCCTTAAAGGCAGTGGTGACACAGTTTAGGGGAAAGCTCAATAAAAGAGGGCCATGATTTTGATTTTGGAAGCCTTTGCCTATAAATGTGTCCCTCTGTGATTGCTGCTTAGCTTCCAAAATTCTGTAGTATCCTAATCTGCCATAATTTTTTGTTTGCTGTTTGCTTTGTATTCTTATTTTAAGGCAATATTTAAGAAATAAGTAAATGAAAATTTTTGATGGATTCTGTTTTGAAGTACATAGGTCCTCAGGTGAGGGATAACAACAGCATCCAAGACATAATAAGCCACCATAACTGAGGCCATAATAGATATTTAGGGTTTCCACAGACTATCCATATGTAGCGAGTGTGAGTTTAACAAGCCAAGGCTGTTAAAAACATACTCAGAGGTAACAGAGGATGTATAGTGAGACTATCTTTTACCAAAATGCTTGATCCCCCTGAATAGCAAGGATATTAACTTAACTAATGATCCTTTAAATGGGTGTGTAAAATATAATTTAAGCTACTTGCAACATGCAAAAGAGAGGCATCATTTGTTACTGCCAAGCTCACTGGCATGTGGAAATCAGAAAATCATTAGCCTTGATAGAAATAGTTTAATACAGCAGGGAAGAGAACACATTATTTAGAGCAGTTAAATGACAATTGATGCAACTGCTGGCAAAATGCAGAAAAATGAGTGTGATTTAGCAAATGATAAATACTGCACTTAGAACTTATGCATGCAAAAAATGAAAATCTTTCCTCATTATAGTGCATATTTTGCTTAGGAGACAAACTTTTCTAGAATGCAGCATTCACCAACCCTGATTTTTATAACTTTATGTCTAGACAAGCCTCATTCTTTCTTTGTCCATTGAGTGCCCTATGTCCACATAAAGAGTAATGTGCAGAGTCCATCCCTCATTCCATAACTGTGGAAACACATTAGGGAAGAAGGTTTTCACACTGTTTTAATACTTGTTGGTACCAGCCTAGTCTTATTCCAGGGGACATCAGTTGGCATGTGAAAATTATTTTATGAATCTCTGGAAGAGATTTCACACTGAACATCAATGTAACTTCATCTTTCTTAAAGGCCTCTTTTTTGCAGTGATTGTAGTGTAAATTGGCATTAGGATAACTGAGGAGCAACTGGAGTTTGCTCCCCAGAGCAGAGCTGTGTGTACTGCTCAAGGCAAGCTGAAGCAACAAACGCCTTGTTCAGTACTGGGGGAATGCAGCTGCCTGAAAATTTAGATTAGAAAGGGAGAAATTACATCAGTATGCACTCATCGCCTCTCTGCCTGTTTATCTTTCTAGAGATACAAAGAAAAAAAGCACGCCTCTAAAGAAAGAAATAAGCTCAGACACCACACACACACGCAGAGCTGTGCGTTTCTTAGCAGATCTCGCAGTGAACTTGTCAAATATGCTTTTCTGTGTCACTGGATTTCCCCACAAAGGCAGGTTACGGTGTCAGCTTTGTTACTGTGCCTGTCTCCTTTAGAACCTGTAATGGACACAGCTACGTGGTTTTAGGGACATCTGCCTGAACTTTCAGGAGCTTTCCCTACATTGTTGGTTTTGGAGTGACATTCCTGCGTTGCCCTGGCACAGGAGATCAACACCTGGCCCGTAGCTCTCAATCTCTATTTTTATCTTTAATTAAATAGTGCCAAATTTTCTTAGGAAGAGAAAGAAAAACGTGAAAGGTTTTAAACACATGAGTTCTTGCCTGGGCATCTGTAGAGATTTGTGTGTTGTGTGATCTTCTGTCACTTCTGAGTGAAATATGACTGGCAGGTTTGCACATGTAAAGTCAGTCTCCTATGTAATATTTACATTATTTTATTGCACTAATACATGTGGCAACATCGAATTGACACCACATTTGCAGTAGCCAAGGGTTCTATTTTACACGAAGACTGTTTAGTAAAGTGAAAAGTGCTTACACTAATACATCAAAATATTGTTTATGACTGAAAGTATTTTGTCCTCTGTGATATCACTTGAAATAAAGCTGTTGAATATAAAAAAAAGTTAATTAAGGCAATGAAAAACCTTTTATCACTGACAAATATTTCTGGTCATCTACATACAAAATATTCTGGCATTTTGTTGCTTTGGTTTGTTTTTTGGTTTGTTTTTTTCCCCCCCTCTTATTGCATACATTTGTGATCTTAGAAGTCCTTGGAGAAAATAATTTGAAGTTTCTTTAGACCTACTGTGGGAATGTGGAAGTGAGCTCATTTTTTGCTCCACACCCTCTAGACCCCCCCTTTTCTCCCTTGAATTTTTTAGAAGTAAGATGAATAAATATCTTTCTAAACTGTGGGTTTTGTGAAAACAAAAGACCATGAAAAATAGGAATTTAAAGCTTTTTCTGGAAATCAAGGAATAAAAAAATCAATACAAATAATGGATAAAAGCATACTTCTGTGTCCTTGATATTCTGAGGCATTTAAGTAACTATTGTAAATCCAGCCCAAGTACACGTTAAAGATCCAACGCTCTTCACATCTGCAGAAGAATGTCTGACTCATTCTAGCTCTATAATCTATTTAATGGATGGAATCAGAAAAGATTGAAAAAAGGCTCTTGACCTGTACATATTTAAACTGTGCCCACTTGCCACCACAATGGGCTGCAGTTATCAGGATGTGTCAGAAAGATTCTTTTTACCTTGTCTGCCGTTTTGTGGGTGTGACTGAGGTGCATATCACTGTGGTTAGACACCTGACTGCCCATCACAATTTGGAGGCTCTGGGTAAGAGCCTGTAAATCAGACAGTTCATGCTAAAATTTTTTTCTAAACATGTAAGTAGTTTAGAGCTCAAGTAATTTTAAAAGTTAATGGGCTCATAGAGCATTTCTTTCAAGGATTCCTCCCTCAATGGCTAAACCTGTTGTGATTTTTTTTTTTTCTTCCCATCTGAAAGCATTACCTGCCAGAATTTTCTGCAGCCACTGTGGCTTGGCATTGACAATATCCAAGAAATTTGTCACTTTTTATGGTATAAATCATCTGTCTCTCTATGTTTTTGGAGAATGGTATGCAGGGGAAGTGAGCAACGTTCTGGTTCAATATGTGCTGATCAAGGGCTTGATCTGAGCAAGTGAAGCAATATAAAACCTTAACACGTTTGTTCTCGGGCACAAATGGTGAATATCAGAGAAGCAAAGAAGATAGGCAAAGGTTTCAGGATCTTTTTAACAAGCAGATTACAGGTGTAGAAATATATTTTTATTGCATCAGTACATAGTGTCATTTACTTTACAAGTCCAGCTTAAAAAAAGGCTGAAGTGTAAGGTGTTGTGTGCATGTATATTCATCTGCAGAGACGAGGCTGTGCTGCTGAATTTGTCAGGATGTTGCCTGCAGCTTTCCTGTAAATTGGATCAGACCAAAATGAACTGAGAGTGGTGTCTGATTGCACCACAGCACAAATCTGCAAGACAGAAGAGGATTCAGGAATACATTACTCATGTTTTAATCTCTTGTTCTGCTGTAAACGCTCGGTTTGATCACTGTGTTTTTGATATCAGTGCCTGCCTGACTTCTGCTTCTTCCTCTCAAGCCCTCCCAAGTAATTTTGAATTTGTTCTTGCAAGCCTCCTGAAAATAAATGCCAGCCAGGAGAAGTCTGTGTGCCAACACAGAGGGGTGACTGCATTTAAACCATGAAGATTAGCTGAAACATCCCCCAGCTGGGTAGTTCTTTCTTGGATAATAATTATCAAGTGGTGCAGTGAGAAAAGGATGGATAAGGGGAAAAAAAGGTGTGGGAAGAAAACTGTGAAAATCTGTGTAATCTTACAGTTCGAGTTTATAGTTATTCTTGTTTTGTGTTCTCTTCTTTGAAGGATTTTTGTCTCTCAGAAGTATTTTGACCTAGAGTTTGAAAAAAAAAATATGTCAGATGGTTTTATCATTATTGCTCCTTTCTTTTCATAACAGTGCTTTATCAAAATATCCTTGCCAGAAGCTTGGAGTCTGCTAATTCCTATTGTTATAGAGAAATGATGTTGACATTTGAGATTGTTTCTCTAAAATGAAGTAGTGTGAAAATGGTTTAGAAATCAGAACTAGTAGAAACATTACAATTAAAACCATGTTTACATTGAGATTGGTTTTGAAGTCAGATTCTACTGCTGTCTCCCTTATTTGGTCAAATTTACTTTTCAATCTGTACAAGTGGAAAGTCGTAAAAGGTGGCTGTACTACTAGGGAAATCTGCAAAGTTTGTTCCTTAATGGAGAATAATATATAATCTAGGTTATTTTCTTATCTTCTCTTGTACTTTACAACAAAGTGCATCATATATTGCTCACGTAAGTTCATGGTTAAGTTAAATGCAGATTCAAGTAGAATTTTTGAGTGTTTCTGTGCTTGTGGATAAAAGGATCAACAGGTGATTCAGGCTAAACCCGAACTGCAGTAGAATAGAGTCCCTCATGTTTAAGCACTGACAGTCCCCATCATCAAAGGAATTTCTCTCCCATCCGAATGCAAACTGTAGGTTTTGTCACGGACAAAATGTATTTTAATGAAATTTCTTCTGACAATGGTAGTGAATGCTTGAAAACTGGGTCCATTTTAGGAAAGTCCATACTCTTAAAACCGTTTCAAGGCACCTTTTTAATAACAAAAATGTTAAGCATCTTTCTTGCTTTGAATGAAATGAAGGGTCTGCTTGGTCCTTAAGCAAGTCATAGTTATAGTGTGCATGAAAATATAGAAATTCAGTTCTCTTTTAATACAGTATGAACCTGTCAGACAGCAGTGATTCAGAATACAAAGAGTGGAAATTACAGGAGATAATGCTTTCCCTTGAATCTCTGTTCCTCAGATGCTGGTTTTTTTGATGATCTGAACACAAATAAGCCCTAGGAGTTTAAGCTATCTTTTTTTTTTTTATGCCTTCCCAACTGAACTCTCTTGAGGAGTAAGTGTATGCTAGAGCAATTGTCAGTTTTATTTAGTGCTCTAAGTCTGCTGGGTGGGAGGGAAGCCGGCTGTCTTTAGCTTATGAAGGGTATGGGAGGGTTATTGAGCTTGTCTTTCACTATTTTCTGGCAAACATGACACCTGTTTCTGCCATAAGAGTGCATCAGACTGAAGCTGCTTACTTGAAACAACTTCATCTTGTTATGATATATTGAACCTGAATTTGGGTGAGGGTTTTCCTGACCAAGCTGAGGAAGGTGCCAGAGCACTGTGTGCACTGGGGGCGAGGTGGGGGCTGTCTGGGGGCTGAGCTGAGCTGTTTGGGAAGAATCCTTTGGGAATAAGGCTTGGAAATTTTCTCAGGTAAATGCTTATGGGCAAAGTCAGATTTCAGGTGTGGTGAGGGGTTTTGGGTTATGTGTTGTGGTTTGGTTTTTTTTCCCCTTTAGGCTTTCTTTATGCATCTGGAATTTGGTCATTGAAACAATCCTGGTGCTTAGTCAGAGGCTGGAGCATGTGTGGCTGTTCATTTTATAGCACCCCAAATCTTTCCAGCTCTGCTTGTGAACCTAAATGAAAGGATCAGATATAAACTTACTGCATTAGACTGAGTTTCTGAGAGGTGAGGAGCTGAGGGAAACCCAGACAAGTCAAGGAGGTAAGACAAGATACTGAAGAAAAGGAAATGGATGATGAGAAAGGAAACACAGTGGCAAACAACTCATAGCCAACCTGAGGTTCAGTCCAGCTATTCAAATACTGTCAACTGTTACTTTATGATTAAGTTATAAATCCTGAGGGTTTAGAATTCTATCTTTATTTGTATCTTTTTTTGCAAAAAATGGAAGGTTAGCTAACTCATTAGTGTTTGTCCTAGGCTGGCGATTGAAAGTTGATTTCTATTTCTCTCTATACAAATATGCACAGATATGTATATGTGTATTTAGATGAAGGCTGTTACATATGTTCCCTGGTTAAATAATGAAACTGAAATATTAATAAAACTGAAATTGAAATACTTTACCAGGTTTTGGTATTCACTGTAACTCATGGAGGTAAGAGAGGGTGTAGGAAAGGGAAAAAAGGCATTCCAAGTTCTCCTCCAGTTAACAGAATTCCCAAGTTAATGCTGCTTCTGGCCTTTGTTCCCCTGAGCCTGTCTGCAGACTGCTGAGTAAGTGGAGGCTAGACAAGACCATAACTGTTATATTCCTTTCCCACAAACACGTGGGACATGTGTCTCATGCACTCAAGAATCCTGTCCCAGAATGAAAAGCCTCTGTGCTGTTCCATAGGAGCCTCTTCCCTCCAACCCCGTGCCCTTGTTTCTACAGCAACTGTGAGCCTGCTTCTGGAGGGATGATGGCAAGACAAAGCTGACACTTCGTCTGTGTGTGTGATGGTGAGGCACTAGTACAGTTACAGTGACAGGAGGCAACACCTGCTGCTTGGGGAAATGCAAAGATTTGCTTTGGAATGTGTCCAGTTTATTGGTTCCCAAACTACCTATCCCATCCTCTGCATAAGTACTGATGAGTAATTATTTACTTGTTAAGCATTTACACTGCTTAATCTACTAAGAGTTCCTTACAAAGTATCATCTCTAAGGACAAGGTACTGAAAACATTTAAGTACTATTTTTTCTTGTCGTGTATCATTTCCATTTCCATCTATTTTTTTTTTTGTGAAAACCTTCATTTACTTCAGCACCAACTGCAAGAAAGTGCTGCAGTGGCAATGAACAAGTGAATAGTTTCACTGTGAGTATAGTAATAGAAGAATACTTTTTATAGATAGTTGCCAATCAGAGTTCTTTTTTCTCCCTACTTTCTCACAGTTAGTTGCACATTTCATAGTTCCTTTTCAATAAATTGCAGAGGGAGCCAGCATAGTGAGTTCTCTCTTCTCAGAAGATAAATAGAATATACTTTCCCATTACTTGCAATTAAAAAGATAAGTGAGGATGTTCTATGTGGAAAACTTTATTTAGATCATACACTGTGGCATATACTATCTACAAAATGGGTCTTGTTCCTTCTGTGCCCATGGAACTGCTCTTAAGGGTAGGCAAGGTGGGTTACTAAATCAAAGTATATTAGCTAATGGTGAATAAAGAAAGATAAAGAGAATGGTGTAAAAATTGCATATGCTCAATCAAACCAGAAAATTTAACATCCAATGACACATGCTCTTAAAATATTATGCATGTGGAGATGCTCGAAAATTTATTAGCTTAGAAATTCCTATTTTTCATACTGCATTTAGAAGTGTTTGGGATTTTTTTCCTACTTTTGTGACTCTTGAAGTCACGAGTGACTTCCTGATTCATTAGAGCTTCAGGTATGGCGTAGTACATATAAAGATGATAACTATTTCTTTTAGCATCCTACAGAAATTTCTCTGAAGCAACTTTCCAGCACAATGTCACATAATTATGATAACAATTTTGTCATACAAACTTGGTTGTGAAAGCTGAGAAAAGGGCAATGACAACTGACATTTCAAAATTTCCTTTAGAGGCACCCTACAGTGGAAAACAAAAGCTTTTTCTTATTATGTATGAAATGAGTTAAATAAATTAGGATTTCTCTCATTTTCTCTTGCTTCTGATGCCTTGGGGTATTTATTTTTTGTGGTTCTCCACTGAATAGGATTTGCCACAGAAGCTGGACAGTAAGTACAAAGATCAAATGTTTGCAGTAGTTAATACAGTGCTGCTGTTTAATAATTTAATTGGACAACCATTTACGGTCATGACGGACACAAATAAACTGTTGGATTGACCCTGTAGTGAAATAATAACAGAAGTGTGGTTAAACCCATTTGAAGTGCCAGGTCTGAAAGTCTAAATTCAATGAGTAGCCCTGACAAAAATAGCAAAAAAAATGTACTCCAGAGTTTGAGAAAGGGTGAGAATAAGAAAACTGTTGGTAAAACTGGAGCTGCTACTGCCAGCTGCAGTGAACTGTTCAGCTTTTCCAGCTTCCGAGATTCCCAGTAGGATTCTGCAGACATCAGACTGGAGAATGGAAGGCAATACAGGATGACACTACAAGAATATAAAATATTACCAGTTAGTTTCTGAGAACATCTTTAAACCACACGAGCCATTTTAGGGCCTTGAGGTTTTTTTGTTCTTTTTTTTTTTTATTATTATTGTTTTCATCAGTAGGTGACAGTTTTTTGTTATAGGAATGGCTCAAAATAGGCCCTGCAGGTCGATTAAATTTTGACTTTTTTCACATGGGTAGTGTGAAATCGTAGCTTTCCCAGCTGAAGAGCTGATCATACAGCCTTTGTGTGGGCAGGGAAATTAAAACAAAACATATTCTTATCACCCCCAGCAAATATTTATTGTTTAGTTAAGGATTAGGAAATGGACACATAGAATCTGTCCCTGGAGTCTGGCTTTGGAAATGGGCAGTTGTTTTATTCTAATCAAAATTGTCTGCTTTAGGGAAGATCAATTAAGAGTCACCTTCCTCCAAGAGTCTGGAGGCAGTTTTTGTAAATTAATCAAGTTTCCAAATACCGCTGTGAAACAGGTGGAATAATACCTCTTGTACACAGGAGGAGAGTGACACACTTCAGTCACATGCCTTGCTTAAGGTCACACAGCTCATTAAAACATTCCCAGTTCCTTTTTTCTGCATCCACTGGATCACAAAGTCTCCAATGATTTCCTCAGCACCCAGTGAAAGTCTAATATTCTTTAGTTAGAGATTCTTCTTTCTGTAGGTGGCCACTACTTCCATTAATGTCAATAGTCTGGGTTTTAAACTGTTTTGGGTTTTCTTTCCTGTTGGCTCATTCAGCCTGACTATTTGGTGTTTTAAAGCTCTGCTTTGAGTGTTTACCCTCTCCAACTTCTGGGAATCATTTTGCTGTTTGAATGACACCGAGGTAGTAACTCACCTGTCAAAGCTTTAAGAGGGTTTTTCCCAGCAAAACAATAGAAATCAAAAAGACTTTATAGTCCTATAATTGTTCTTTTCAATTTTAATTCCTGACAAAAAAATCTGGCCATTGAATTGGCTAATATAGATGAGAGAAATTCCAGGCCGCACTTGTTTTCTGCTGTTGACAGTTAACACTATCCTCATTTTGGCACTATTTTTTAGTGGTGTGGGGTTTTTTTCTCTTTATTTTTTTGTCATCCTTTCATTTCCTTGCCTGATGATCTTTCAAAAGTGTGACACCCTGTCTCTGGCTGACAGGACAGGTGAGCTGCAGTCCTTGAGGAATACTCCTTCCTGCCTCAACAGAGGAGCATGGATAGAAATCCTCCTCTGGAGAGACTGAACATATCATTTCTTTGACGTGCTTAGCCTTTGCTGACCAGACAGACACCCAGGAGCCAAGGTGTGCATGTGGGTGACAGTATTTTACCCTCTCATTGCTCTCTCCCCACTCCCAGTCTGTTGTCCCTTGTTTGGAAGAAGCAGAGTTTTACTTCTGTGTATCAAGAATCAACGCTATGTCTGAGGTGCTCTACTGAAACATTTAATTATTTGAAATATCATTTCAGCAGTTGGTTTTCTAAATTTCACAGAATCACCTATTGCAACTGCAGTTGTTGCATCAGGATTTATGAGAACTGAACTCAGGCCCTGCCTGAGTGTGCTTTCTGTAGATTGATTGGCCATATTGTTATTTAGCATCTGACAGAGCATGGAAGAATATTAGGCATGAAACATTAATCAGGAAATTATGCATTGCTTTCACAATTAATGTGCAACTGGACTTTACTTTGTAATATTGTATTAGCTCTTAACATGCAAATTATTGTAGGTAATTACCTCATTTTTCAGTGGCCATTTGATGGATTGAAGTTTCATGCAGAATGTTCAGTGTAATTTAAAGTCTTGCAATGATTTGCTTCTTTACTTTTTCATAAGAATCTTAGTTTTCCTTCATTATACATCAGGCATGAAGAGCCTACAGGGCTGTAAAATCTAATGTATAAAGTTCAATTTTTCAATCCTTTTAACTCTAGAGCTGGCAATTTGGTCAAGTGTTGCAGTAAAGATGCCTCTTGCTGCAGTATGTTAAAAAAAAAAAGGAATAACCCATGATTCTATTTATAGCACACAAGTCAAGCTGCCTTTGTAGCATCTGCTTAAAACAAAAGTGAAACAGTAGTCTAACATATTATCCTTTTTTATTCCCTAATATGTGAATGTATTGTATTCAATAATCTGTGATCAGTCAAGTAATAATGCTTCAAAAGGAATAATAGAATTACATGATTAAATATTAAAATGCTTCATCAGTTTTAAATTTAACAGTCCTGGGTGCTTGGGTTTTTGTGTGTCTCTAAGATGTATATGGTTTCTACATTGCTACATGTCAGGAAGGCATTATCATAACAAATACAATCTATTAGAAGGGCTCTGGCCTATGGAAATATTTTGATGTATGTGAATAACTCTGAAAATTCAGGTAATTCTTTCTTCGTGTTTTCTGATGTTAACATGTCAAAGTCACAAGTATTTATTGTGATCTTTTCTATTCAAAATCCTGCTCTGGTAAAACAGCTCTTCCATAAAAGTCAAGCAATATAACATTGAAGGCCTATATTTAAATAGATTTTAACAGGTAATAGAACTCTTGAGATTAAAATGGTTTCATTCACCAAGACAGACATTTTCCTCTGCAGTGTGCAATTTGTGTCATATTATGTAAAATACAATTTCAGAAAAAAAGATTTAAAATAAAAGCACAAATAAAAAGTATCTTATAAAATGAAACCAGAGATATTGTGCTTTTAATCCTAAGTAGAGAATGAAAGCAGCATATGAGATCCTGTCTTTATACACTGAATTTCTATGACTTGATTTGTGTTTTTCCTGCCTGTATAGCTTTGATACTCAAATTTCCAGCCCTACTACCAGAATTTCCCCTACCCAACATCTTCTGATAGATTTGTTCATTGTTTTGGGTTGGTGGTGTGTTTTTGTTTTCTAATTTGAGGAGAAAACTAAAGCATTAGAGTATGTCAAGTGCATTAGAGAACTGCTTTTGCATCTGTACCTAAGTCTGGCATTTCAGAATATGGGGTTTACATTACAGTTGGTTTATCAGCACAAACGTTTGTACCATGTCTGTTGTGATAAGAGCTACTGACTGTCATCTGCTCAGGAAATATTTAAATGGGCATGTGAAATCGTGCGTTTGAAAAACGTATTTCTCCCATCTAATGGCAACGTCAAACCTTCTGTTACGTGGAATTTAGTACCTAGAGGGCAGTTTTGATATGCAGGCTATGAGCTGGTGGGCTGATGAAAACACCATTTCTTACCCAGGGCTTAATAAGTGATGGCAGGAAAATAGATGGGAGTCGTGATCCCTAAGACCTGCTAATTAACAATGCATGGATAAATCAGGTTTGTGCCTTTACCAAGCGAGGTTGGTTGATTTTTAGTGATGGGTGCACCTTGTAGGGGTGGGTAGTTTGGAAGACTTCTCTTTGGGATGTTGCTTGTCAGGGATTTTGGCATTTATTTGCCAATGTTTGTATTCTGAGAAGGGCAGGGGCACACCTGATGTGTCAGTGTGTACAGTGCTGGAGTGCAGCTTCTGAAAAAAAAAATTGAGAAAGAGCTCATTAAAGTTAACTTTTCCTCCCTTCCTACTCTCCCCAGCCCAAAGATGCACTGTGTACAGATAATCCTAATGATATTGCACTCTTCACCTAAATAAAAATGGAATTCATTTTTAATAACAGAAGAGCAGCAAGAATGAAAAAGTTCAGGCTCTGTAGCCTGTAGTGTGAGTGTGAAGAGTAGATAAATAGGTAGGTAGCCATTCAAAATACTGTACTTTGCTCTCATTAACAATCCACTGCCCTGTATGTGAGCTATTAATATTTTAGGCCTAAATGGAAAACAAGCAGAACAATCTTGCCAGTGATCCTTTTTTTCTCAGAGCAGTAGGGATGGGTTTAAATGTCTCTACTGATCACAGCTGACGACTGGAAATGACAATGGGAAGTGAGTTGTGCAATGCCAGGCAGTAGTGCATGACATTACCTACGCTGAGATCTTTGCACACTGCCATAAAGTGCCAGGTAGAGATACTTTCTGGGTCCAGAAAGTGCCACTGAATGGGAGTTCCTGCTGTTTCTCATCTAGGAGAGCCTCCATAGCATTTTCTGGCTTAATATAAAGCACCTTAAACACCGTCTGAAAGCAGCAAGAAATTATTTCAGTTTTTGTTATTTCTACTTCGGGGATATGACTTTGTAATTGTGCCTGTTCATACACTAAATGTGGTAAGAGACTGGATTCTTGGAATATGTCTTAATAATAGAAATGCTGAGTGCTTCAGCCAAGCAATGATATCCTCCCAGGCAGCCAGAGCATATTGAAACTCCTGTTTTAATAGTTAACTAGGGGAAACTGCAGAGAGGAAATATAAACTGTGGTCTTTGATAAGTGCTGTCTCTGTTGTTTGCATTTTCTTCAGAATTTTAGGAGGCATCTGTAGCTTTGGACATGTAGCAGTGACATGTCCTTCTGTGACCTATTGGAAAATAATGTCATTATCAGGTGGTGGAGGATCTACCTGAGTTGGCTTTTGCCTTTTGTTTGCTCTTTTTTTCCCTAGAATAAGTTCTTTCCTCCCTGTAAAACCATAAGTAATGTCCTCATGTTGCTAAGAATGGGGAAACAGAATTTGTCACCACAGCTAATAATTAAGGAATAAGCTCTGGGGAAAAATAAGACAGAAGAAAAAAAAAAATTAAATCTGATACAGAAGTAAGAATAATCCATACATTTTACTTTAAAAAGTCTGATTCTTAATTAAATTCTTTTTTCCCCTCTTCTGATCCCAGAAGTTATTAATAATATTTACTTCAGAATCTGTAGCTTTCATCCTGCTTTCTTTTTATTATGAATTCTTCTGTTGCAAATCAAATTGCTATATTAGTAAATAATCTTGTAGAAATTAATTTTAAACAAATTAAAGACAACCTGACAGAAACAGAATTTTGGAATGAAAAATTTAGGCCATGGAGCTTTGATGTTGACTTCAATAATTTAGGTAATTCACGTGAATCGATGTGAATTTGGCACCAGTAGCCAAAACAATTTGAACTGATGGCTTTTCCAATTTGTCAATATTAGAAATACTTGCATCTTTTTCAACTCAGAATCATTAAATAAACTTGAATTATTGCCTCTTGCTGGAGTCCTTATGAAGACCAAATACATCAAATGTTGCATAGGTTCCAGTGATGCAATAATATTGCATAAATCTGTTTCCTATCAGAGAGCAAACTAATCTGCACAGACCCACAGAGCACTGAACCTCTAACAGAAAATGGATTTCATGAAATCCCCTGCACTCCACACAGTCCTTAGGTGTGTCTTCCAAAATATTACAGTAGATTGATACAACATGGATGGAAAAAAAAAACAATACAAGGATAACTGGAAGCTGAACAGTTTGTCACAGGACAATTACCATAGTCTCTAGTCTAAGCATTGGGTATCTGAGACAACAGACATAGAGTCACAGAATAGCTTTCAGGATCATTGTCATTTTACACTTGCTGTATCAAAAATTAATTCAATCATATGTTCTGAATCGTTTGTAAAATTAAGGCAGGTTATTATGCACCTTCGTTGTCTTTATTCTACCTACCATTTCTTTTTGGATTACTCACATTTCTCTGTCTCTTGGAAAGTTCAAGACTGCCAAAATCAAACAAACTGATTGCTACAGCAATGCTGTGAGGGAATAGCTGAGTCTTTTATGCTCAGCGGGAACTCTTCCCTGGAAGGGCTGTGTGAGATCACATAATACAACAGAGCTGATTCTGCAGGGAGAAAGGCCAACCCCATGCTGTGCCACATTACCAAGAGTGCAGCCAGCAACTTCAGCGATCTTCCTCCTCTATTTTGCACACTTGAGGCCACAGTTTGAGTGCTGTGTCTAGTTTGGGCTCCCCAGGACAAGGAAGACACGGGCATACGGGAGACAGTCTGGTGGAGGGCTGTTGTTGGATAATTTGGCTTCAGCAGGTCTTCACCGTGGTCTCCTACAAGCTTAGCCAATTCTGGGAGATGCACACTGGTTAAGTGGATGGAAAAGAGAGGTGGAAAATTGACTGCACTCACAGGACTGTGATCAGAAGTACAAATCCAACTGGTGCCAGGTATGAGCAGAGTCATTCTGGGATCAAAAGTGTTAAATGTCTTTATTTAGAAGCTGGAGCATATGTGGTATGAGGAGAGACTGAGAATGCTGAGTTTAAGGCTGAAGCCTTAAGAGGAGAAGGGGAAGGGGAGATATTAATGCTGTCTATAATGTTTGATGGGAGGGTATAGAGAAGATGAAATGATTGTCTTGGAGTCTTACAGGGAGAGGATGAGAGGCAATTCTAGTTAGATGTAAGGATGTTCTCATCATAAGTGTGGTTAAAATTAGAAGATCTGCTCAACAGCATTGCAGTCCCTTCACGATTGAAGATTTTCAAAACTTGACTGAACTATGCCCTGAGGAATCTTATCTACTTGAGAGGACTTTGAGCAGAAGGTCCCTTCCAACTCAAATTATTCTGTGATTCTGTCAAATTACATACATTATCTTAATTTATAAAGATGGCCTCAAATGCATTGTCAATAATTACATTCTTTATGTAAAAAGGAGTATACAAATATTTCCATTTGCTTTTAAATAAAAAATTGGATTGCCTGCTGGTTTCAGTGTATTGTCAGTGCAGCAGAACTCAGTTCCTTCCATGCAGAAGTGAAGAGTTAAGATATGCAAGTGATGTCCTTCATTCAGACTCTATTAATTTTTTGGCAAATGAACAAAACCAAGAAAATAAAAGCTAAAGGCAACAAACTGATTTTCTCCCCATGAGGTTCCTTCACCCTCTAGTCCTCCTTATTCCTCTGCTGGACCATCTGTCCAAACAACTCTCATAAGTGATGATGGGACCGTTTAGTTGGCTGTTCAATCTCCTGGACCCTGTTCTCTTGTCAGCAGGTGCACCAGGGAGTTCTATACTATTCTTAGGAAGCTCACTGTAATCCATCAGGCATCAGGAGCTTTAGGAACATACAGTAGGATCTGAGCCCAACAGAAGCATCCATTCAAGCAATGTGTATAATTACATGAACAAGAGAGTATTCTATGTTAAATCACTGCAGAAATGTGAGCTTTTCTGGCAGCTGATATCAGAAGTTAAAGCAAAGGCTAAAAAAGGATATTTCAACAAATTTTTGCAAGTCACTAAGGAAGAGGGATGAAGGCAGGAGAAAATACAGGAGGAAGTTAAAAGTAATTATATAATCGATAAAGGATAATTATAGTCTCTCTTTAAGGATCCATGAAATACTATTGCATTGCTGCATGTTTTTGAGCTGATACAAAATGCTATTTGGTTTAAGGAAAACACAGAATAGGGAACCAGTTTCCACAATCGTGGAAGTTTTCAAGACTTAATTTTGTGTATTTTTACTCTAAATTAGGATAAACACTGCTGAAAAATACATGCTAACATGCTGGTAGCCAACAGCCAATATCTTTCCTTCCTACTGTTACTTTTTTAAAATAAAAAATAGTGAATATTCAAAATACTGACTTCCACGCCAGTCAGTGTACAATGACAGCTCCCATTTTGCACGTGTTAAATTTTCAACCAGGCACCTTCATGCTGTGTTTCAGTCACCGAAGATTCGCATAAATAACAAAAAATATATTCTATTAGAGAGAGAGAGAGGAAACTGAACTTTTCTGAGCTGCTGAAAGCTTGAGATTCAAGGCCATCTCTGAATAAGACTTTTCAATTCCACATGCCCCAGCTCGGTTCTCTCCCTTTTGTGCTTGGGGTTCTCTGGGTCATAGAAGAGAGCTGATGTGCCAGAGTTCTATTCTTCTGCTCATGTGTACTGCTTAAAGTGGTATTTCATGCACTTGTGGTCATTGGTGCTCAAGTTTATGGGTTTGAATTCTGTATTTTCTCTCTCTATCCAAGCTTTGACTTCTCTCCGTGATGTCACAGTTAATAAAGTATGTCAGTCAAATGAAGTACAACAGTTCACTCAAGGGTGTAAGGCTGAGTGCTGCCTTTCTTGTGGGTTCTGTGGTCTCTGTGTGGATTATAAATTTCTGCTTTCCCAGCATCCTGCTTTTCCGTGTGAAGAAGGTCCATAGGCACAGTACCTTAGTGAGTACTGACCAGTTATCTCAAACAGTGCCACTGGGAGATGCCTCAGAAGTTGCAGAAATAAAATGCTTGGAAAAGGCAAGTTTCAGGCATTCTTTGCTTCAGAAATAATTTTTCTCAAATTGGTCCTAGGAAAGAGATTGGCTTTGATTCATTAAAAAAGAACTCAGCTTTAATTCACTGACCTGTGATATTCTCTTTAAACTGCTCAAAGACCTAAGCAGTCAACATTTACCTAAATGTTGGAATTATGAGTTCTGTGTTTCCTTAGAAAGGTTAAACTGGTTTCAGGTAGCACACACAATGCGTCCTCCAAGTACTGATTATCTTGGAATGAGATATTTTGCAGGTGTAGACTGCTAGTTTTCAGTGTGCAGATGTGTTTTGATGGATGTTGCCCAGATCCCCTCTTCTGTTTTATTCCTATAATCTTTTACTTTGCTTATCCTAAAATAGCTTTAGAGATTTTTAAAATTCAAACAGGGTCTTTGAAAAATACAGGGTTTTTGCATATCCCCCTCAAGACCTTCGGCACTATGAAATGCTGTATATAGTCTTTTGTGTTAGCAATTATATTTCTGAACTAGAAAATATTGAATATTTAATTTTCCCTGCAATTTCAGGAAATAGATAAAAGTCACTATTACTGAAATTACACAGACAGTGTATCACAAATAACGTAAACAGTAATTTAGCATTTCTGTCTGTGAAATAACCATAAACAGGACATTATTGCCTAAGTTTTAATTTTAAACTTCATGAAAGGATTGTGGGTGGTTTGTAGATAATTTTTTGATTCCTAATGTTTCTTCATTGTCTTCAAATAAACATCATGATATTGATTATCATTTTTTTTTTAAAATGGTAGGTAAGGATGCTGAGGATATCCATACACATAAATTAATAAATGAAATCAATGTGAAAGTATAAAAGAG